>APFE030144563.1:39550-53978 GCA_000404065.3 Pinus taeda | reverse complement strand
AAATACTATAAAGTCATCCGTTCAAAAGTTAACTTACCTGTAGCGATATTAAAAGCAGGAGTGAATAAGTGACCATCCTAATTAGTTATTACCTACTAATCGTTAAAACAAAAAAACATGACAATATTGAAATTAAAAGTTCATAAGATTTTGAAAAATGTAATATACATATATAATAAGTTTTCATGTAAAATATGATAAAGTAATTTCATTACTTAACTAAATAACATTAACATGTTAGTTTTATTCTAATATAATAATTAAACATATTAAATTTTAAATGTAACTAAGTATCCACGACCGTCTAATCACACGGCAAAGAGCCAAGGTATCTAGAATCTGAATGCCTAGAAAAATAATTTTATTTATAAATATTAAAAATAAAATTTTAAATTAAAATATTATATATTTTTCTGTTATATGTTTGATCTTTGGAAATTTAAAATAAATTTAGCCTATAAATATAATTAATACTTACCATAAACTAAATGGTGTATATTAATATCTAAATTTAAAATATTATTATCAAAATAATTAAATATACTATATATATAATTTTATTAATATATTATATATATATATATATATATATATATATATACTATATATACTCTATATATTATACTATAATTTTTATTTATTATTGCACACCTTGTATATAAAAATAAAACAAGTGGAAGTATAAATACATCATTTTCCCTTTTTCAATTTTTGGTATGTATAATATATATTTACATTTTTTTTATTATACTATTTATCATGAAATAAGATAATTCTTTTCTAATTTTAGATATATTAATAATCCATTATCTTTTATTTATATTTATTTTATCACTAAAATAAATTTATTTATATATTCTTCACTTTATAACGTTATATATAGTAAGAATTATTAAGTAGATTTTAGTTTCATATTCAAAGAGATTTTGTTGTAACTATGATCACTTATTTCAAAAAGATGATTATTTTAATTGGATTTGAGAGATTCTCTTAACTATTTGAACCTCATATATGATGTGTCATGAATATATTTACTAGAAAGAATGATTATGCATATAAAATAGTTTGTTTATTTTAATATAATTTTTACATATTTGTGTTTGTATCATTACATATAATCAGTTAATTAAAAATATCGACCCATTTTGAGTATAACATAATATGAATTTGCTTCACTTTCTAAATTACTACTATTTGGATAGAGAAATTTTGGAGATTGGCCTTCTCACTTGGATCAAACATGTTACCTTATCATTTAAGAGATATATCGGCTGAATACGACGGATCTCTAGTTGTAATCACCTCTTCATCAGAAGGCATAAACATGGTGTCAAATGCAAAATGATCACACATTAGAGGATATCACATTGGCACTTGTGTAATAAAGTGCAAGGATGGAGGTGTCATATGATCTTGCAAGGAAATTTGATCTCATGGGTCATGGTTCTTCTACAAGACACGTATATGAGGATTTTATTGATTATACACTAGACCCATTGGAAGGCATCAATATAGATAGACTTTGTATGTTATGTTGCAATCTTCTCTTCTTTTGGTGTTGATTTGGATATGGTTTTTTGCCAACTGTATGAGATGGAACATGGCTCGACTTGACATGGTAGGCTCCCCCACAAGCTCTCATTTCAAAATCTAGTTTTCCTTCCGATATGATGGTGGTCGACATTCCCAAGTCATTTATAGGAAGCCCTATCCTAATTTTAACCTCTTCACCTAGATGTATGTGGTTTACCTCTCACGACCTTTCTCCTTTACCATGATTTATACTAGATCTAACCTACTTAGGACCCTCACCAAGGTGGAGTGATTTCTTTATCGTCCATGAGTCCTCCCTTCCATCCAGTTTTCTTAACAATATCTTCAAACAAAAATGTTTTGCAATGGAAGCTCACCCTCAATTTTGTCAAACCTTATGGTCCCTCGAGTTAGCAAAGCCTAGAATCAAAACCTATAGCGCATCAAAACGGAAATTGATGATGTATGGTGAAAGAAATACATAAAACGAATAAATCAGTGTTGGTGGGGTTATTTTTTACAAAACGAATGCCTATGGTGGTGCCACAGTGACGAAAAAATCTAAATTTTCAATAGCTACTTGATTATTTGCCAAATGGATAATCCTCATGAAAGGTTAGATAGGATGGATCATTACTATCGAACATGATGCTAAAAAAAATCCTAAATGAGAAGTGTTCCTGGTGATCCTAAGCAATTTTCTTGAAGGATTGTCGATAAAATTTGACGGATGAATTGATAAGCTCGACATTGTTCCTATTTGGGCCGGTCTTCTTCGATTGCCACTCATTTTCTAGTGATAATTTTTTTCAAGGAGGTAGGAAATACTTTGGGGTTTTATAATGATGCATATTTGTCTTTTAACGAAACATGTTATATGGCTATTTCTCATATTCTAGTTGGTCTAAAAATTACTTTGGTTCTCCTAGAATCCCTCTCTATATGTGCTAGAGACATCACACACCACCAAAAATTTCACTATGAAGGAATGCCCTTCAAGTGTGCTTGTTTTCATACTGATGGAAACCTATGTAAGGACTATGAAATGGGGAAAAGTAAAGGGAAAAAGTGGGCATGCAATGAATTTTTGTTTTTAGTTTCTTCTCCTTGGAATCTTACTCTTTAGTCGCACTCTAGTTCCTCTCTAGTGGACCTAGGTTAAAAAAATGTTAAATTTCTTGTGGGTTTGAAATACTTCAAAGAAGATAAAGGGTCTAAGCGCTAGTGCCATCCTCCCTCAGGTGGTCCTTTGACAAGCTCAACCATGGATCTTCCTCTTAGAAAATCCTCTCTAGCCTTTGGTGAACCAAATAATCTCTCAAAAGGCCCTTCCTCCCCCTGTATGACTATGTTATTTTCTATAATTATTTTTGTTCTTGCTTCTAATTTTTCATTAATAAGTGATCTTCCCTCTTTCTTTGTTCCTTACTTGCTTCATAGTGGTGCCTCTGTTGGAGCCCTTAAACCTCATTCAAAATTATCCTACCCCATATCCCCTCCCCTTTGCCTCTCGCTCCCTATTCCTTCACTACATCTCCTCCACATATCACCTCTCTTACACTTGTCTCAACCCATTCCCCAAACCTGGAGTCCTCTATCCCCACTTCGCTACCTATAACCATCAATATTTTGAGTGTTCCTCCCATTTCTGCTTGTCTTGTTCTTATGATTTCCCTATCATGATCCATGGGGAGGAGGAGGGTGCTTGGATTCTCTCATGGATACATTCCATTCTACTCTTTCTATAGGGTATAAATCCATTCTTTCTAAGGCTCAGAGAAAAAACTCATTGGAAAAACAATCGAGGAATAAGACGTCTATCACTGGGAAACTTACGGCAGAAATCCCTCAAATTGTACTGAAATGAAGCTACCCTCTCTCATTTGCAAGGGTGTTACTAGCCTTACTAGAAAATGGAAATTAAAAGAATCATTGAATCTAATTCCCCACACTTTATCTTTTTTCAAGAAATTATTATGGAAGGGGAGAAGGCCATTAACTTTCATAAACCCATACTTCAAGACTAGGATTTATGGGCCAATGATGCTACAAGATAATTAGAGGGCCACATCTCAAGTTGGAACAGTAATATTATGTACCATATTTCCACCTAGTCTAACAAATCAAGTCTAGTTTTGTAAATCCACTTCAAACCTAGACATGTCTTTAAATTGCATCAATTTGTGTGGACGATAAATGGATCGAAAGGAATTATGGAACAATTTCTCTTCTATTGTTATTTTACTGTGTAGTTCTAATCGTAGGGGACTTAAATTTCAGTCTGGGGAACTCTAAATCTTAGGGGCCCTCTACAAGGGTGGAACCCCTCTAAGAGTTTCTTATAACCCTTCTAGATGATTAGCAACTTAGTGTTATCCTTCTTCCCAAACTCCTTTCCACAAGGTCAAATAATGGATCAGGAACAACTAAAATTTCTAAACGATGGGATCACTACCTCATCTTAGATGATTTGCTCGATATCAGCCTCAAAATATGAAAATGGACCTTAGTGGGGGAAAAATCAGATCATTCTGTTGTTCTTCTAGAACTAGATCCTTTCCCTATAAAATATGCAATTTCCCATTGTAAAAACCCCTATTTTCATTAGATAGTGTAGGTAATTATTATTTCATTAACATTTTTTATACCTTTTTATATTTTTCCACTAATTTTGAGTTCCATTTTTATACAAAGCATGTAAAAACCCTTTACCCCCTATTATATGGTCAATATATTATGTCATCTTTTTCCTCAACATATATCCCACAATATTAATGCATGTTGTATTGTATTTCTCCCCCAGTGAAGCTCCCAAATCCATTTCATCCAAACCATAATTTCCATGGAGTCGTAACTCACTATGACATGACTGATATAAATCTTGGGTGTTGAGATATGGGAGGCTTGAATATTAAGATGACTTCCATGAAACTAAGAATGAGAAAAATGATAAAGGATTGTGTGAACTAAATACATTCCCCAAAAAGCACTAAATAGCAAGGAAATATGATAAAAACTCAATCCATATTAATTGGAAAAAGAACCTTCTACAACTACATCATAAAGAATAATTTTTTATTCTTGAAAGGTGAGGCCTGTTATTTATGGTATTTTCAATGTCTTGTTGAGTGATATAATTCAATACCATAGGTAAATACCATGGGTGGATACCATACCATAGGTGGATAACACTTTCCATTTGGATTGGATACCAAAGGGGGAGCATACGTAGAGCTAAATAGAGGTAGCAGAAAAATGATATAGTTGTGGTCACTAAGAGAAGCTACAAATATAGGAGGAGTTGTTTAAAATAAGAAAAAAAATATTATAAAATATAAGAGCTACAAATTAGGAATAAGTTCATGGGGAGCATCCCTTTTACATTGACGCCAAAGGGGGAGAAGTTGTAAGAATAAGGAAAATTGTAGACATGAGGAGTTATTTAGTATTGTTATAGAACTCACTATGGGTTGTCATCAATAACAAAGTGGGAGATTGTTGGAAATATTGTTGTCAATTACATCAAAGCCAGAGGGAAACTGCATATGTCCAGATAAATATTGTAAAATAAAGATTGTTGGAAATATTTCTTTTGGACTTTTAATTCCCAATTTGGAACCATATCTTTGAATAAATATTTACAAATGGGAACACAATATATGTGGTTGGAAATATTATTGCTATATCTTTCTAAGAATATATGACACTACCACTAATTCCATAGTATTTAGGAGATATGACATATTTCATCAAGATGACCCAACCAAAGTGCAAGTAGGTGAATCCTACTAGTTCTGCAAGTCATCCCCATAATTGAACAGAAAAAACACTAGAAATAAAGAGAATATAAGTTCAGTTTAATAACAAACCAATAAACAAGATATCTAAGCTTAGACAATGAGATAAGGAATAATTTATGGGGTGATTCATGGAGTCTAAAGGTGTGAGAAAAAGTGTGATTTATGAGGTGAATGAGCCATCCTATATTTTTCACTATAAATTTTCTTATGGATTATTTAAGATAGTGAAACTTGGAGGTGATAGAGTGAAGATATTCATGTAAATATGTTTAAAATTTCATACATTGGTTTGCTATAATTTCACAAATATGCTTTGAGGAATTTAGGCATTATGAATGCTCTTGAAATCTTCCTTGAACAAGTCATGTTATTTTTTTTATAAATTTTCTTTTTGGATGTTTTAGAAAGTGAAGCTTGGAGGATGGTGACAAAATATATTCATGTTCCTATGGTTAAAAGTTAATACCTTAGTTTCATATAATTTCAAAGATATGTTCAAAGGAATTTAGGTTTCATAAATTCTCATAAAATCTACTTCAAGTAGGTTAGCTTTGTATTTGAACTTGAACTTTATTTCTATGATGTTTTAGAATCTAAAATCTAGAAGAGAAAAAGAAGTATCTATACTAGAACTTACATATATTGTTTCACTATAATTTTAAATATATGATCTCACAAAATTAGGCTTCCTGAATGTTCATGAAATATAACTCAAATAGGGAATCTTGGTATTTTCACTATATTTTATTTCTATGATGTCTCAAAATATGAAATCTAGTCGAGACAAAGAAGACATGTCAATGTAACTCTAGTATAAATTTTGTACCTTGTTTCACTATATTTTCAAATATATGATATGAGGGGGTTGGTGTCTTGAATGTTCCTAGAACATGATCCCAAAAAGTTATCTTAGATATTTTTCTACAAATATAACTATGAGATGTTTCAAACTATAAAATTTCAAGGGGATAAAGAAGAAAACTTTGGAACCTTTGGTAAAAATTTGAAATATTGTTTCACAATAATTTTGGAGATATGATATGAGGTATATAATATTCCTTAATTCTTTCTAAACATGCTTCAAATAGGCCATCATAGAAATTTATAGATAACATTATTTTTGAAATGTTTTAGAACGTGAAGTATGGATGAGGCAAAGAAGATATCTCTAGGTAACTATGGTAGAATTCTTAGCACTAGATTTATAGAATTGGATATGTGGCATGTTGTGCAATTTTATTCTTGGGAATAATCCAAAAGCAATATTTTTTTGGAGAAGTAGATTTGGTGAAGGAAGAGACAAAATTTAGGCCAATTGAAGGAATACTTAATTAATATACCCGGTGAAGGTATAAGAAGAAATAAAACTTAGTGAAAGAAGAAGAAGCTAACATACATTGACAAGAAGCAAGCTAACTTAATGAAGTAGGTTGGTTCCTAAAAATATTTGCACTAGAGGGGATTGTTTTCCCTTGTAGGTTCGTGCCTACAAAACAACAAAGGGGTTTAGGGTATAATATAGGTTAGTGCCTACAAAAAATTAGAGGCGATTGGTGTCTCCTGTAGGTTTTTTCCAACAAGGAATTAGAGGAAATTGGTGTCTCACGTAGGTTGGTTTCTACAAGGAAACGAAGAGGATTGATGACTCGTGTAGGTTGGTACCTACAAGGAAGTAGAGAATATTGATGTCCTCTTTTTTTTAGTGCCTACAAAGAAGAATAGGGGATTGGTTTCCCCTGCAGGTTGTTACCTATAAAAGAGTAGTGAGGATTGATGTGTCTTGTAACTTGGTGCCTACAACTTGATGTAATAGTGGTTTGAAACCTACATGATCTTTCATATAAAGGATTTATGTGGTTTTCTCTCGTAAGCATGTCCATGTATATCATGCCTTGCTTAGTTTATTAGATTCATGTTTTATGATATTTGACTACCTTCAAATAATTAAAAATTGTTGTTAGAATGATTCATCCCCATCAGTATAATTGTGAATTCCAACTGTCATTGGCATATGTGTATACATAATCAGCTTCAATTTCTTCCACATTATCATACTTTGCACCTTGTGCGTGAAATTACGACTTAATGTAGGTGGTTATTGGAAGTGAAAGTTCTTTTTATTTTCAACCATTTTGGTATCACAAAGATAACAAATTCTTTGAACTCTCAATATCTTAGGATTTTTCCAATTCGCTAGCTCACCATGAAGCTCTTAGGTGTTTTTATTTAGTTTAGGAATGTTTATTTTCTTCCTTACTCTAATTAGAAAACAAATATACTTTTGATATTATAGGTTGGGGTAAATCACCACATTATAGTATGTTGACTTGCTTTTATCACATAATTTTTTATGGAACCATAACTTCTCCTCAAATTTAGATGTAATGATATGTTTAATAATATTATTTTACATATTGAAATATTCCATTATACCAGATGATTTATCTAAGACTTAGTATCTTTATGGAAACCTCACTTTAGCTACAAATGGTTTTGTCTATAGTATGAAACAATCTTAGGAAACCTATTATCTTCCATGTTGTTTATCTTGTTTTTGTACAATATTTACCCAACCATAGTCATGCTATTAATTGGAGGGAAACTTTTTTTTATGAGGATGGGATAGGTGTATTCCTCTAATTTGAAATTAAAACTTGTAAAACATTTTTTGATTTATTGTATCTTTCTCCATTATGCTCTAAAGTTGTTGCATCTCCAAAATTAACAATCATATAATATAACAAGCATCATGAGAGTCTCATAAGGGATTTTATTCTTATGCCATAGCCAAGGGTACATTGATTTATGACTATTTTGAACTCCATAATAAAATTTCCACCTTCTATTTACCATTTGGTCAATGTTGTATTTGCAATTAAGCTTGCGAGGAAGATAATGTTTTATATGTTTACATGAAATCTCCTCCAAGATTTTCCCACAAGCATAAAACAAGGAAGATGATGACTATATCATCTAATGGCATGCCAAAACAACTTCATTCTTCTAAACAACCCAATAACTTATTAATGCATATTCCAAAAGTGATGGATGACTAGCGACAACCTTACTTGACTCCTACATTAACAATTGATTTATTCCATCTAGCACTTCATGTTCTGAGACTAGGTAATAACATTTTTGTATAATGTTTTCACAAAGTAAATTTTAGCTCCTCTAGCATATTCGGAACTTTACTTCCATGTACTATGCCAAAAGGTTTTCTAATGTTACAAAAAAACACAAGAAAATAGATTATAAAAATTTGATTCCATATTTAAGAAGTTTATATTCATTTAAATATGTTATATCATATTTTAATCCATGTCATAATCTAAAAATATTTAAAAAATATGCGTTGTTGATAGTTGATTGAATAATAAAATTGTGTGTGTTTATTCAAAGTAATTGAACATGTAATTTGTTCGTAATTCACTATAATATTTATTAGTCTTCTAAATGGAGATCATTTGAAAAACGATGTTATGTAAAGATCATCAAATCCTTGGTTCAAAACTTAACTTGTTGATGGTCATATTTAACCATGAACGAGGGACTACGTTAACTAATCACTACTTACTAATCACCACAAAAAACCATCATGAAATATATATAATTGTTTTTAATTAGATATTTGATAAAATAATTTCATGTTATTTGAGAATCAAAACTTCTATGATCCATAATGATTAAGAGTGAAATCTTTCGGTAAATCACATCTCAAAATCTATAGTCAACGTGTTTTGAATCACTGAGGGTGATTCATCATGAGGACTTATGTGAATGTTATGATCCAAAGAAACTGATATACTGTAAATATGCAAACGATAAAAAAATGAATGTTGAAGAAAAATAATAAAATAATCCAGATAAATGTTTTAGAAAATTTACTAATTTAATAAATATTAAAGTATTGTTAATATTGTTAAAACAAAAAAGTTCCCTTAATTGAATTAATTACAAGTCAAAAACTATTTTCTATACCATTTTATGAAGTTTATTTAGTACTAATTATTTTATTTTATCTCAGGGTTTTGTGATCCATATTTATTTTTGTAGCTAGCTTTCGGATAAATATCAGCAATGTTTGATGGTTGAACATTTTTAACCTATTAAATATAACTAAATGGTTTATCTTGGTCCTGAAGATTAACACCATTAGTAGGTTCTAAACATCCCCTTCAAACATTGCCGATGTGTATTTTCCGAAAAGCTAGCTACAATATATATATATAAAATATTAAATAAATAAATATAATACGAAGAAAAAAGAAATAAAAAAAAACTAATTAAAGTAATCAAAAGTTAAAAATCTACACATGATAATCTTAAGAACTAACTATAATTAATAACACGAGAATATGATTAATATTTTTTATAACTAAATAAATTGATACAATATAAAATTAAAAATGAGATTAATTAAGGGAATTAAATTGTCAAACAAATGAAAATACTAGATAAAACTAATAAAGAGGGAATATGATTAATGAAAAATAAATAAATAAATAAAAAGATAAATAAATAAATAATAAATAAATAAAAATCAGGAAAAAAGATGGGACCCAATAACTATTAATTTTCTATTCATCATCCTATTTCAACGTATGTGACCTTTTCTTGATCTCAATGTCCTCCCTAAACTAGTGGTGATGGAAATGGTTGACCCTAGCAATGACTCAAGATTCTTCCAAACAAATGTGGTCTTTAGTCTTCCTAGCATGCTCAGAAAGAGGTGAGGGTCTTTCCCTATAGTACCTGATGTTAGCTACATTCTCTTGAATCCTTTGATTAATAAAGCAACTTGTTTCTCCAATGTAAGGGGTCCCACAAGAGCAGGGGATGAAATACACAACTTTCATGCTCTTTGGGTCTAACAGGTCTTTAATGTATCTTAGGGAACTACGAATGGTGTTCACAGGTTTAAAGGTTGAGGATATATTATGTTTCTTCAAAATATGAGCAATCTTGTTAGTGGTACCCTAGATAAAGGGAATTTGCATATTGTTAACCCAATCGTGAGGGTCTTTCCTAAATGTCAGACCTTTTCTTGCATTTAAGAAATCTTTGAGACCTTGTAGCTTATTATAACCATTATTCTCAAAGAATTTAAGGAGATATGCTTTTTCATTATCCAAGTATTCATCATTAGAAACCATGAGATCCCAAGTGGCTAGTGTTTTGAGAACACCAATATTTTGAGCCAAAAAATGATTGGAGATAGCATGAAGATATTCCTCTGTGTGGATTTTCTTCCAGAAAAATTGGTGAGAGAAAGAACCATCTTATTTATTAGAGATCATCACGTCAATAAAATGAAGGCTACCATTAACTTCAGTCTCCATTTTGAACTTAATGGAGCTAGATAGATCATTAAGTTGCTAGAGGAAAATATCTTACTTTTCACGACCATGGGGCTAGTTGGTGAAGGTATAAGCTAAAAACCTCTTCCAAATCTTAGGCTTGAAAGGAGCAGAAGCCAAGGTTTTGGATTCGAAATCCTCCATAAAAAGGTTGGAAACAACAAGGGAGAGTGGGTAAACCATGGAAACCTCACATGTTTTCTCATAGAACTCACTTTCAAAACTAATAAAGGTAGATGTAAGGCAAATATCTACCATTTTGGCTGTATCTAGATCAATGATGTGATTGATTATTTAAAAAACCTCATTAATAGGGATATTGGCACAAAGGGAGACACCATCGAAGCTGATAAGATTATCACTAGGTTCAAATTTCAAACCCTTCAACTCTTTGAGAAAAGAGGAAGAATCCTTCATAAAAGAATAAGAAAGGCCAACAGGAGGCTTAAGCTTACGCACTAAGTACTTCACTAATGTAGAAATTTTGAATAATTTAACACATATTCAATAGAGATTATCCTGATCATGTACTATTGCGGAAAACATACACAATACATAAGCTCCTCTACGTTGATCATCAATATAGCAGCATCAATAACAATAAAACATCAAGAGCATTCACACATTAACACAGTATGTATCCCGGGGAAAGCATCTCGCTAAAAACCCCAACTATCTGTATATTAATGATTGAGTCATGTAACATTACACAGCATAATAAGCAATCCAGTACCAGCTCCACCTGTTACACACAATACAGCTCAGATCTGAATCAATCACTGGCTCAAATCTCTTCCACTGCTTGCCTGCCTCCGCTGCTCAATACTTGCACAAGAACCGGTGATAATTCCAAGGAAACCACATCTTTCCTTGGCTAAATCACGTGAGAACAAGCTACAATGTGGGCAAACTCATTGGCATACTCAATCCCCTGATTTGTGCAAGATCTGGTGCACAACTATAGTCACAACTGATAGCAATCTGATTCTCTAACACCTGTCCCTGCTGAACTGAACATGCACTGACATGCAACTGAGTTAACTGATGTATTCATTTGTTGTATTATGAGTTAATAAATTGTGAATTAATTAATAACTAATTCACCCAACTCTTCTCTAGTCTATTCGCCAGTTAGACTAAATACAACCAGTTTAACAAAGCTAAACTGAACACAACTCCATCAACTGCACCTCCAGTCCACTAAACTCAACTCACTTGAGTTCTAACTGAAGTCATGCATGCAAATATTCAACTAACCCATAAGAACCACGTATTTCCTTCATGCAATTGCATGTGCCACATCCGTAGCTCGAACTGAAGTGCTCCAAGAGAATAAGACAAAGTTTATAGTCCAAATATTATTGTGAGATAATAATATTTGACTTTTCTATTTTTGACAGCCAGTCTAAAAATAGACTTGATCACTCACACTATGATCACTCACACTTTCATCAAAAAATAGAAGTCCATCTATTTTTCCAACTTGATCAATCATCCATAAACAACAACCTGCAATCCATAGACATGATCCATATGTCTAAAAATAGACATAGTCTAAAAATAGACTTGCGCCAAAAATAGCCTGCGGGCCCACTTAGTGAAGGCGACTCTTTTCACTAAGCTCATCATCTTGTTGCAATCTCAACACTCCCTCTAGATAAGATATGTATTATCAGCAACCCCTATCCTGCCTCGGTGGTACTCGAATTTGCTCCTGGTGAGAGCCTTCGTCAGAATATCAGCATCCTGATCCTCCGTTGGAATGTACGAAAGTAACATGATCCTCCGCTGCACACAATCTCTGATATGATGGTACCTGATGTCAATGCTCTTTCTGTCCATTGGGCTTCCTGCCCAATCTGCATCCGTGAAGCCACATAGCTTCACCTCATCCTCCTGTCTGTACCACAAACCATATCCCGATGTGCCTCTCTTGAGCCTGCACACACGCGACTCGATGTTGAAGACTTCAAAGCCTTCGGGTTGCTCAATGTACACCTCCTCCTCAATGACTCCGTTGAGGAACGCAGTCTTCACATCCATCTGATGAATGTGCCATCCCATCTGCGCTGAGAGAGCAAGAATCGTCCGTATGGAGGAATACCTTGCGACAGGTGCAAAGGTCTCCTCATAATCGATCCCCTCAATCTGTGAAAAGCCTCGGGCAACAAATCTTGCCTTGTACTTCTCCACACTCCCATCAGCTGCCTGCTTAACTTTGTAGATCCATCTCGAACGCACCACTGATTTCCCTTCCGGTCTAGGAACAATCTCCCATGCACTGTTTCTGACAATAGAATCATACTCTTCCACCATGGCGTCTACCCATGCGGGATCCTCCACAGCTTCCTCGAAAGAGGATGGCTCAGTCACAACACACTTGCTCATAAGAGCCATGTATCTAGTGTACCGATCAGGTGACTGTCTCTGCCTGCGTTGGGCTGTAGGTGGTCCTACAACTTTCTCTGCATCTTGAGCTAGTCGCTCAGCTTCTGTCAAGCGCTTTCGCCTCTGATGGTTGGCGCTGCATGAGTGGTCTCTTCCACTCCATGAACCTCGTCCTGTGGCTGATCCACGTCCTGAAGCTTATCCTTAGGAACTAATAGCTCCTCATCTGCATGCAAGTGTAGCTCCCTCTCAAGCGAACACTTCATGGCTTTCTCCTCCTGAAATTTTATATCCCGTCGCACAACAGTTTTACCACTGTCTAGCAAATACACCCGATAGTTGTGGGGCGTATCAGTGTACCCCACAAATATCCCAACCTCTGTAGTCGGCTCCAACTTCTTTCTGGCATCCTTCGTTACATGCATGTAACGTTAGCACCAAAAATCCTCAAATGAGAAAGATCAGGCCTCTTACCAGAATAAGTCTCCTCAGGTGTACTCATGCCAAGTATCCTATGAGGACAACGGTTCTGCACATAAATTGTTGTATTGCTTCGGCCCATAAGTGAAGGGGTAGGCCCTGATCATGCAACATTGCCCGTGCAGCACCCACAATCGTTCTGTTTTTCCGCTCAGCTACCCCGTTCTGCTGTGGGTTATGGGGAGCTATGAGCTCTCTACGAATCCCTTCTGCCTTGCAGAAATCCTTGAACTCATCCGAGATGTATTCACCACCATTATCACTCCTAAGAGCCTTCACCTTCTTCCCGACTCCTTCTCGACCAGTGCTTTGAATTCACAGAACTTTGAATATGTCTCGCTCTTCTTCTGCATGAAGAAGATCCAGCACTTACGAGAGAAATCATCAACAAAAATCACATAATACCTGTGTTTGCTGTCGAAGCAACTGAGAAAGGTCCACACACGTCTGTGTGAATTCTCTCAAGGATCGTCGTGGCGCGACTATCCTTCTCGTGAAAGGTGGCTTTCACAAACTTCCCCAAAGTACACCCCTTGCACTGATCTGACTGCGCAAGTGTGCCTTTAGGAAGCCCTGTAGTGATCTGCTGCAGTATCTTCAAGGCTCCATGGTGAAGGTGACCCAATCTCCTGTGCCACAACTCGCCATCATCCCGGCTCACCAATCCTTCTGCCTTGCCTGCCATAGCTGCGCATCCATCTACATGCAACTGATAAAGGTTCCTCACTCGAACCCCTATCTTCCGGGTCTCACCAGTTGTCTTGCTGCGCAGGAAGGCCTTTCCCTCGCTGAAAACAACATCATACCCCTTGTCTTCTAACATCGCCACTGAGATGAGATTCTTCTTCAATCCTGGAACATGCATGA
>APFE030144563.1:27142-37198 GCA_000404065.3 Pinus taeda | reverse complement strand
ATGATCCATATGTCTAAAAATAGACTTGCGCCAAAAATAGCCTGCGGGCCCACTTAGTGAAGGTGACTCTTTTCACTAAGCTCCATCATCTTGTTGCAATCTCAACAACTAAGAGATAAGTAAGCCTGCCAATAGTATTAACAATGGGTATAAGGTGGGGGAGGCTTCCCTATGAATTTTGGGAAGCCCATAAATCCTAGGTGTAATAGGATTCTTCTCAATAAGCTTATGGCTTATGGAGCCCACAATGCTATTTGATTTAATAGCATAAGCCACAACCTTAGACACTTTATTTATGGGTTTTTTTTGAAGCTTTCTGTGACTACTATTGTTACATAAATCATCTAGCATATTTCTTCTTTAGTCATCCCTATGCATTATAACCACCACACCACCTTTATCTTCTTTAAAGATAACAATGTTGGGGTTCTTGTTAAGGGACGGGAGGGTTTCAAATTCATATTTATTAATATTACTTTTAGGGGGTTTCCCTTCTCAAAACTACCACACCATCCTTTCTAATGACATCATTCAAATTCGTAACAACATTCTTAATTCCATTCTATGCTACAAATCATATCCTCAACTAGGATTCTTTTGGGAGAAAGGGAGAAATGTAGCCCTTTCTATAAAAGAGAAAAAAAAGAGGCATCAAACGAGAACGTATAAATATTAATTACCCTCCTATTATTGGAGGAGGGAGAAATTAAAAATTTATTATTAATAACATTGTCATTAATATGATTAAAATTAAAATTATTATTAATAGGATGGTTAAAATCATACATGTGATTATTTAAAGAATTAACTTTAATATTAAATATCTTCGATTAAACCATTATTATTACTATTAAATTGTTTTTATTCCAACTATTATTTATTATTAAAATTACAATGTTAGTAAAACTAATACTATTGTTATTTAGATTAATATTACAATATTTTATTATTATTATTATTATTTGTACTATTATTAAAATTAAAGGAACTTAAAGTGTAGTTATTATTAAGAGTGGGTGGAGAAAGATCAAGAAAATGAGGGAGGTTGGAGAGGGAAAATGAAGAAATTGGGGAGGATGAAAAGGACAAAGAGGAAGTCGAGGGGGAGGGGGACAAAGTTGAGGGGGAGGGAGATGTTACTAGACAAGAGTGATACTTTGAGTCACCATCCATGGAAATAGAAGGGTTTTACAATGTTAAGGCTTCAAGTTGAGAGTGGTGAAGGGAGTCAAAAAGTCGAATTCATAGTACACGCGTGCCAAGATGTGTGACAAGTGCATGCCTTCGGTTAAAGGTGACTGAGGTAGAGAATTTGGTTAAATGCAACCTGAAGGCAAGATGATTGGTTTATGCGACCCCCCATTAGTTATAGGAAACTCAGTCGGTTATGTGTGATGGGTGGGCGAGCACGTGCAGCAGGTACCGACCCGATGAGATGGGCAATCAGGTGGAGGAAACATAGCTGAGTTGGGTTGAATGGGCGGGTCACCAGGCAGTGCAATGGGTGATGCACCAAACGGTGCGACAAGAGGGTCACTAACAAGTGAGTTATGTTTTGGATGGAAGGTCGTCTCAGGTGGATGAGTTGAGAATGGATGGATATTGGTGGACAGACAGGTTAGTTGGGCATGAAAATGGGAATACCAACCCACAGGAAGCCTAAATAATGTGTTTCTTGGTGGAAAATATGTTTTGGTGAAGTCATATGTATAGTCGACAAATTACTAGAATTTGGAACAACAACCCAAGCATCGTTCAATATGGAACAAGTGCCAAGGGATCATGGGAAAAGTGACAAGGGCAGAGGGTGAAGGACATTCCAGAGAACAAGTTGGGTCACAAGGTGAGCGGAGTTTTTGGTTAGATAAATGAAAGGCAGGTCACAAGTAAACAGGTGCTGCTGACACTGGGCTGAGTGATGTGCCTGCTTGACGGGTAGACCAAGTACCGTTGCATGATGTATTGAACTGGGCAGAACTAGGTGTACTGTTGGATGAGATAAGTTTCAAACATAGGAAGTACGATAGAATTTTGGTTACCACAATTTGTGAAGGAAGGTTTGGGTGTCCACCGTGCAGTAAGGTTGTAGTATGGAAAAGTTGTGCAACGGGTGGGGCGCTATAGAACAATGAAGGCATAATTGAAAGATCACTGTGGAGAAGTTTGGCAGTGTCCGTTTTCGGGCTTTCACATAGGTAGTGCAAACGGATGGTAGCAGTAGCACAATGGGCAACATTGCAAAACCCGAGCATGACCCTTGGGCGAAATCAGCAAAGTTTGCAGACCGTCCTTGGGTGGCTACATGGAATTATGTAAATTTGCAAAATATTTTAATTGAATTAAATTTCATATTTATATTATAGTTTGGTAGACTTAACTTGGAGTCCCACTCCCATAAAAATGTGTGTAACTTGTGTATTTGATGATTATTCTAGTGCATATATAATTAAAGAAGATAAATAAGATGAATGCTATTTTTGATTCATTGTGAACACCTAGAGAATATTGGTTAAGTGTTGAAGTAGGCGTAGTCCTTGTATTTGAGTATTGGTGAAAAGAAAATGTATGGCAGTGCCACACCCATTTATGTGTGGTTGAAATTCTACCACTAGTGTAGGGGTGTGACAGTTGGTATCAGAGCCCATTTTACCAAAAGTGGGTTTTGGTTGAGGAACAAGAAAGGATACAAAAATAGTGGTGGCAGTCGATATTGAAGCTTGGACACAAAGGATTTGGTCGCGGTCTGACAGAGTTGAGCACGGGAAAAGAAATGAGCTTGGGCCAGGCCAAATAAAGAAAGATGGGAGATTTAAGGGATTTTGAAAAGCTTGAAGACATGACAGATTATTGGAAGGACAAGAGGCAACAACGCTATGCATCTCTTATGTGAGAGTGGTTTGGGACACATTGGAGATGGGATAGTGGATTTGCGGAAGGCCTTGAACATTCTTCGTGGAATGTCTATTGAAATTGAGGATCTTGATGATAAGATACAACAGGGTGACCAAAGACTCCAAAAACTCATGGATGAACAAGTTCGCTTAAGGGAGATAAGTGCCATGTTGCGGGATAAAGTCAAGGAACTTGAGGAAGAGATGAATATGTACTTTCTTGGTCATAAACTCATTATTTTAGAAGATGCTGAGATTGAGTAGATTGAAAAACTTGGAGATTACTACCATACTATGCAGGATGACTTGCGGATGGTTGGGTCACTGTGAATGGAGAAGGTCAATGTGTGCCAAGTAGGTTCACTTCAGAAACGAGCGAAGAAGGAGAAGATTGATGGACCTCAAGCTAGACCAAGATCAAATTAATCGAATGAACTGAAAGGAGATTGCATACCTTAAGAGGATAGTCAGGTTGAAGCATAAGTCAAAAGATAAATCTGAGGTGGAATTATTGAAGAAGGTTGATGAGATCAGAGGAAAGACAAAGACTATGGAGGACGAAGATTTCTTGAGGTTGATTTTTGCACAAGTAATTGTACATGGAAAGAAGTTTGCTACATTGGTTGATACGGGGGCTACATATAGTTTCCTTAGCAGGAAGGAAACAACATATTTTGGAAAGAAATCTGAAATGGAAAGGGAGTTGAGTACTTTCAAAGATATTAACTTAGCCATGAAAGTTGTGATAGGTTGTTTTGAGTAACACACAAGTGAGAGTGGATTCGTGGTTTGGAAATTTGGATTTGAGGGTGATTGAGATGAATGATCGTTTTATGATTTTGGGGTAGGATTTATTGGTAGCTACACAAGAAATATCGATGGTGGACCGTGACATAATCTTGATTACAACTGGAGGAAAGGCCATGATTGTGTTGATGACAACGAAGATTCTCTTTGAACATAGACCAAGGATTGCTTCGATGAATTTATATCCGAAGGACTTGAATGTGAAGCATGACTAAGTGGAGAAAAGGGAACTTGGATATGTGACTCAAGTGATGAAGGAGAAGAGGATGATTGAACTTGTTGCAAGAGCTATGAAGGAAAAGAAGGATGGAGGTGGAAAGGAAGTTCCACCCATCATGGAGAAAATGACAGGTGCGTATTCTACTTGGAGACTTCTCCATGAGGTTGTTGATGAGAGAGGAAGTTTGAGTACTTCTTCTAAGGCAAAGGATGGAGGGGAGTATGCACGTAGAGATCCAGCTAGCATTATGGACTATTTCAAGTATGCTATGGGCATATATGACTTTCAATTGACAAAGGATAAGCTTGAGAAGCTTGGATGTACACATGAGGAGGTTTTTGCTATGCATGAGTACTTGAGGATGCAACATCAATCTTACACTTGGGTATATGAGAGTTAGGGACGAAAATTTCTGGCCCTTGTACACACTATACTTTTAGAGATTAGTGTGTGTAGTGCCTTGATGATGAGGAGGAATGAACCACCATGAAAAAGGGCCTTTGGGGAAAGGACCCTCACACATACATAGATTATGCTTGGAGGGATATGGTTGATTGGTACATTACCGTGGACAACACAAAGACATTACCATTAATTTACAAGATATTATAGATTTGATGGAGACTACTTCATGGACCTCAATATGGCTTAATTACATTTTTGTAGAGATGGGATGGATTCTTGATCGAGTTGATATTGTGAAAGGATGCTAGAGAAATGACCAATGGTGCGATGAGGATGTACATTCTCATGAGTTGAGCTTGACAGTTGGATTAGCTAACCAACTAGTCAGAGTCATGGGGGCATGTAGTGTGCAGAGTTTTGTCAAGAGATATGTCTGGGCTACAAACGAGCTACGTCTGAAATGTATCAAGGTTTTACTAAGATATGTTGTGTTATGATGGAGTATCATGGCAAAGTTCACTTTATAATGATACATGATGGATTGACATGATATATGTTATAGTAAGAGCATTAGTTGAGTTGGAGGGGAAAACCTTCTACGACGGAGCAACATTAGGGGACTGCGATAGATTTGGTTAATGATAATGGATTGAGTAGACTTGATGTTGGGTGTGACATTTTACCTGTTTTCTACACCTTCTTTCCATAGTTTTGATCCTCTTGTCCTCCAGGCCCATGAAACTTTACATGATTAATCACCTTTTTTCTCGATTATACAACATGTTCCACTATCATGTTATTTTGCCATGTTTTGCTGAATAATACGATTCTATATTCCTTTTTGTGTCTAACTGGGGTGAGAATTAGAGTATTTTTGAAGCTCTTCTCTTTTTCAGGTGTTGCTCGCAGGAACAAGGTTATAGAGTAAACATGAAGCGTTGGTCCATTTCAGAGAAGGGTAGAGCAGTTCACTATTACACCCTGTATGCTATTATAGGTTGTTGTTACACTCTGAATGTTGTTATATGCTGTTGTTACACTACGTGCTAATACAGAGGAACATTGTTACACCAATGGTGTTTTCACTAGTGATTTCCATTACATCCTGAACTGCTATTCACTCACAGTATGTTGTTGCACTGGAGCTGGCAAGATGTGGGTACTATTTCACATAACAGCTGGCAGGTGTTAGGAATTGTTTATTTTAGAAGCAACAAACCCAAGTGGTTGCAATCTTAGCCAATGTATCTGAGAAGTATTTATATTTAGAAATAGGTTGTAACTAATTTTATCTTTTATCAGCACGAGAATCGTGATATTCTCATGACTCATATATTCCTAATTTCAGGCATGTAATAATTATAAAAGAAACTTGATTTGCTATGTACAAGGATGACATATAGAAAAGCACTGTCACTTTTCTCTTGTAACTCTGAATTATTTTTAATATTAAAATAACTATCGTGATGCTGTTACTTCTCTTCATCTGATTCGTTAACTAATCTCATGTTATTCCTATGCCCCTGCTAGGGAGGAAGGGCCCTCCACTTTAGTAGGGACTGTAGTGGTAGAAGTAGTGTACACTATTTTTTCTTTTATTGTCATATGATTTTCTGTTGTTGTTGTACAAATTGTGAAATAAATCTGTTTCTGCTCTAGATTATGTTATGTTGTTACACTGGTTTGATTAAACAAAATGATAGTGACCAGTTGGTGTAGTCATTAGTTTACTGTGCAGCATGCCCTTAATTTGGTAATTGCGAAGTGTGATTACAATTTTGTGGAGTGCTTTAATTTCTACATGAATGATTTGATTTTTGGAATTGATTCAACGACATATTTTACTATTCTTTCTATTTTTCATTCTTGGTTATAGTGTATCGGCACAAACAGTGCAAACTCCATTGCAACAATAAGACCTACCGTGGGTTGACAATTAAATGTTGCAGTCTCAATCAACTAGGATTGATTAAAACAAAACTACATTTTGGTGTGGTTGTCAGGGATGGAAGTTGACGATATAGTTAGCCAAGTTGTTTGTTTGATGATAGAGTGTTCCTAGTCCACAATCGCTAGGGAGGTAAGATGAGAGGTAAGAACCTGCGCATCGCTCTAACTTTCAAAAAATTAAAAAAGTAGATTCATGTCACGTGTCTCCTCAACCACCAATTACCTAGGGATTTGAGATTATTCCAATTTTAGTTGGTCCAATGTCACATTATCACAACCATGGTCAACCATGGTCCAACATCACGTTGTGACACAAATTGTCTCAATATGGAGATTAACCATGGTCAATGATGGTCATCCATTGTCCAACGTCACATTGCGACAAATGTTGTCTTGATATGAAAATAAATCATGGTCATCCATATTCCAATTTCCCATTGTGACAAATATTTATCTTAGAGTTTATATTACTTATCTTAGGGTTTATATTCTTTGGGTTTATAATATCTATCCCTTGGGTTTAATATTATTCCCTTGACTTTATAATCCCTTTGCGTTTATAATCCCTTGGGTTTAATATTATTCCCTTGGTTTTATATTATGAAACCATTAGGTTTTAGTATTGATCCCTTAGGTTTATTATTCCCTTGCATTTATAATATCAATCCCTTTAAGGTTTATATACCTTGCATTTATAACATTAATCCCATAGGTTTAATATTATTGTCTTGGGTTTATAATAC
Organism: Pinus taeda; assembly: GCA_000404065.3. Lineage (NCBI taxonomy): Eukaryota > Viridiplantae > Streptophyta > Pinopsida > Pinales > Pinaceae > Pinus > Pinus taeda. The sequence continues at coordinate 30,182 of APFE030144563.1, read as the reverse complement.
ATTTGGGACCAATCATGGTCAACCATGGTCAATAACCATGGTCACATTGATACAAATACAATCTCCTGGTCCAAGATCACATTTTCACAACCATGGTCAACCATGGTCAACATGGTCAACCATGGTCCAACATTGCATTGTGAGAAATATTGTCTCAATATGGAGATCAACCATGGTCAATGATGGTCAACCATTGTCAAACGTCGCATTGTGTCAAGCATTGTCTCAATATGGAGATCAACCATGGTCAATGATGGTCAACCATTATCAAATGTCGCATTGTGACAAGCATTGTCTCAATATGAAAATGAATCATGGTCAACCATATTCCAACATCACATCGTGATAGATATTTATCTTAGGGTTTATATTCCTTGTGTTTATAATATTTATCTGTTGGGTTTAATATTATTCCCTTGGGTATATTATTACCTTGGGCTTATAATATTTATCATGGGGTTTATATCCCTTGGGTTTATAATATTAATCCCTTGGGTTTAATATTATTTCATTGTGTTTATATTATCAATCTGTTGGGATTTTAATCCCTTAGGTTTTTAGTATTATTCCCTTAGGTTTATAATATCATTCCCTTTAGCGTTTATATACCTTTAATCTATAATATTAATCCCTTTGGTTTAATATTAATCCGTTGGGTTTATAATAGTTTTGTGTTTTAGAATTAATCCCTAGGGTTTATTATTCCCTTCAGTTTATTTGGTTCATATTCCTAGGTTATAATATTATTCATAGGACTTATAATATTAATCATTTTCCTAGGGTATAATATTATTCATAGCCCTTATAATATTAATCCTAGGGTTTAATATACATCTCTTGGGTTTACAATCATGGTCATCCATGGTTAATGATGGTCTAATGTCACAATGTGCCAAAGATTGTCTCAGTATGAAAATCAACCATGATCAACCATGGTCCAATGTCAGATTGTGACAAACATCGTCTCAATATGAAAATCAATGATCAAAATCATGGTCAACCATGCTTATTTTAGGGTTTATTTGTCTCAATATGAAAATCAATCATGGTCAACCATATTCCAATGTCGCATTGTGACAAATATTTATGTTAGAGTTTACAATATTTATCTTAGGGTTTATATTCCTTGGTTATATAATATTTATCCCTTAGGTATAATATTATTGCCTTGGGTTTATAATATTTATCTTAGGGTTTATATACCTTGTGTTTATAATATTAATCCCTTTGTGTTTAATATTATTCTCTTGTGTTTATACTATCAATCTATTGGGTTTTTAATCCTTTGAGTTTTAGTATTATTCCCTTCGGTTTATAATAGAAATCCCTTTAGGGTTTATATACCTTTGAGTTATAATATTAATCCCTTGAGTTTGATATTATTCCCTTGGGTTTATAATACCTTTAGGTTCAATCATGGCCAACCATTGTCACATAGTGACAAAGACTATCTCTTGGTCCAACATCACACTCCCACAAAAATGGTCATCCATGGTCAACCATGGTGCAAAACGTCACATTATGACAAATATTTTCTCAATATGGAGATCAAACATGGTAAATAATGGTAAGTCATTCTCCAACATCGCATTGGGACAAATCTTCCCTCAATATGAAAATCAATCATGGTCAACCATATTCCAACGTCGCATTGTGACAAATATTTACCTTAGTGTTTATAAAATTTATCTTAGGGTTTATATTCCTTGGGTTTATAATCTTTATCCCTTTGGTTTAATATTATTCCCTTGGGTTTATAATCCCTTGGGCTTGCTATTCCCTTGGTTTTATAATACCTTTGGGTTTTAGAATTAATCCCTTGGCTTTATTATCCCCTTCGGTTTATGCTATCAATCCCTTGGGTTTATTTGGTTTATATTCCTAGGATATAATATTATTCATAAGGTTCATAAGATCAATCCTAGGGTTTAATATAAATTTATGGGTTTATAATCATGGTAATCCATGGTCAATGATGGTCCAATGTCACAATGTGCCAAAGATTGTCTAAATATGAAAATCAACCATGGTCAATCATCGTCCAACATTACATTGTGACACATCGTCTCAGTGTGACAAGCAATGATGGTAAATCATGGTCAAGCATGTTTATTTTAGGGTTTATATTATTTATCTTCAAGTTTTTATACCTTGGGTTTATAATATATATCTCTTGGATTTAATATTATTTCTCTAACATTCACAGTTATATGAAGAGTGAAATTAATATATGGTAGCAAATTTAACTACCTTTTTCTTTTCAACATTATGTAAAGATGCAAGACAATGCGAGAAGGGAATGTTTGGAAAGTGTGAATGGTCGTGATCATTACCTTATTGATTTGAATTGGTGAAACTTTTGTCATCGGTCTAAGTATGTTTTAGAAGACATTAGCATTAATAATTGTGTTCTAGTAGTGTTTAAAGTTGAATTTCCTATCAACTACATTTAAATTGTTGTTTGATTTTTATTAAATGTTTATTTCATAATTACTTCATTATTATTTATTAAATGATTATTTAATATATTTATTGAACGATATAATATAATTGTTTATTATCTTTATTTATTTATTATTTTTATTAATATAATAATGATTGTATTTTAATTATTATTAATATGTTTTATTTTTTAGTATAGTTGATAATAACATTATTTATTTTTAGTGTCGATAATTGATATCTGTTTTATATATGTTATTTGCTTTCTTCAACCAATTTTTAATGTGGTTGGTACATAATATAATAAATAATGTTCATAACTTTCAAGTATAGTTTAGTTAGCTATTACCCTAATATGAAATATTGTGTAAACTAAAACATCTTAAATTCAAATTACTTAAAGTAAAACAAACTTAGTAATAGCATCCATAATCATAACCAATATAAAACAAGTAAAACAAACTTAGTGATAGCAACCAGAATCATAACCAATATAAAACCAAAAACCAATCGCATTGTGGATTACTCTTAATCATATATGAATCCTCATAACCAATATGAAACCAACCACATTTAGACATATATATGAATATCATCA
>APFE030144563.1:0-19284 GCA_000404065.3 Pinus taeda | reverse complement strand
ATTCCTCGTAGATCATATTATTAATAAAAAACTATAAACGGATAACTGGTAAAATTAAAAGAAGTTACTATTAAAATTGCAAATTTTGTGAGATCAAAATAAATATTATGAACGTAAAATATGACGGAAGAAACTCGAGGCCAGAACTATCACCAACGAAGAAGTTTGGCCATAGAAAATTGAACCAGCAAAAACCATAAAAAATTACGATAAATTATTATAAACCGGAACTTTAGTTAACAGGAACATGAACTCTGATGACTCAGAAAGGAAGTATGCCCACTTCGTTAGTTGACAACAACTTTCACCCATGTGAAACGAGCATGAAATTTTTGAATGGTATTTATTTTGGACTCAAGTTGAGCAGGGTGAAAAATTAAGTTTAACACTTCGGAATGTGTTTAAGGGTATCCATAAGAAGCAGCGCGTGCCCTTAAATATCCAAAAATGTTTAAATACGACCTTGTACGTACGCACAGCCTCTGCCTCAGGTGCAATGTATATCATCTGTGGCAGTGGTCCCATAACTGCGCATGTTTTCTGTTTTCATGGTGTCTTTTCAGTGCAATAGGGTTTCACTCTTCTGTAATCCGAAGCACGGAGGCGAACAACGGAATATAATACGGTACAGTATTATCGAGGAACATCAATGACATAACACGCTTCCAAATTGAAAGGACCCCAAGACACTGAAATAAGGGCCTGCCTTGGAGTAAAATATGGAAGTTGGTTTGATGGAGTGGGACAAAGTCGAAATTTCTAAGAATCAGCCAACTTTATAACCTATGCTGTATACCATATTATCCATGTGAAGAGCAAAATGTAGGAATTTTCTATGCAAAAATCTGTTCTAATTTACAAACACAAGGAATCTGCAATTTTAAAAGTAGATATGCTATTCGTCTCTCAATTCCATGTTTTTCATCATAGTCGATAGCCAATTCCTTCAATCGCTGCTTGCAATTTAACCTTTTATCTCGCTTGGGTCTCGACACTAAGTTCCCGCATGTAGCTGTTATTTCAGTTTTTGAAAGTTAATGTTTAAATACAGCTTTGATGAGGAATTCATATGACAGTTTATACATTTGATACCTATTAAGTTATTTTGGTAAGAAGGTTTTGAGAATTTCACAATATCTCTTGAAGGTTTTGAGTATTTTAGGGTAATGTATGATTTTGTGTATGTTTAATATAGATGTGACATATGTCAGTTTACACAGTTTGAAGGGTTTAATTGTCAAGAGCATGTGTTTCTTCTAAAGAGGTCAAAGGTTCAAAACCAGAGCAAGGTAAAATATATATGCTTTGATGAACTTAACAGTCAAATACATGCGCAGAGTTGGATCCCTTACCCCACAAATAAAAAAAATCTCATACACCAATTTATTTTAAAATCTGCAACTTGTTGAATATATATATATATATATATAATTAATTAATGAAAACACACCGTAAATAAACAGGCTTCCAGAATTTCCGAACAGAACAGAGAAGCAGGATAGGGTTATAGTCGTTGATAACAGTGCAAAATTAGTTAGAGTAACTCTTCATTGGTGCATGCTTCACAACACCTATAACACAATGGCGACGCGACTTATTATGTCGGGGTTGCCCGAGTCTCAGTTTACATGGCCTAGAGGTCTTCATCTATAGTTTGCATTGTTTGTCTGGTATAATAAAAATGATTTAATAGGTTCTTGATTTTTTTTATATTCATTACCAATAAATTAACATATCGACATAGAGTTGACCCATCCTCCAACTCCTTAGTTTGCGACCTATGTCAGGTAGCATAGCAATAACTTTAAGGTATTGATTACCAATGAATACAAATAAAATTATAATGCTTAATATTAATTAAGCCTGTGAAGAAGATAAATTTTGAGATATTTGTATGAAGTTATCTTCTTACAACTATAAAAGGGGATGATGATGATTGTACTATTTAATGTCTTCTCAGTTTAATTTGTTTTTTCTAGACCATTCTTTAACTGGTTAATACATATTTTGAAAGTGTTGCAGTGGTAAGTCACGGACCTATTTGAAACTTTACTATAAGCATTAGCTCCAAAGCAGCTTTTCTAAAATATAATTTCAAATTTATTATTAATGACTTCAACTTTTATTATTGGTGTTTGAATAATGAAATTGTATTTATATTTATACTAAACATTATTTTAAATATTTGAATATGTAATTTGTTCGCAATTTATTACTATATTATTTTTTAGGTGGAGATTATTTGGCCAAGCATTTTAGGTAAATATTATAAAGATGTCAGTTCAAAACTTAATTTAGTTATAGTTATCTTAAAAACATGAATAAATAAATGACTATTCTAATTAGTTATTACCCCTAATCATTAAAACAAAAATCTTCACAAATTATTAATATTAAAAATTCTAAATTTTGAAAAATATTATATATATAATAAATTTCATATAAAGATATGATAAGGGAATATCTTACTTAAATAATAACCACACTACCATATTAGCTTGATTCTAATATAAAATTAAAGTATATTAATCTTTCTAGTTGGTATTTTCAAATATGAATTCGAGAAAACTATTTACTAAAACAAAAACAAAAATATTTGATTCCTTGGATTAAAATAAATTTATATATTATTTTTAAATTAAAATGTTATAAACTATAATAACAGACTAAGGTATATTCATACTAAATAAATTTATTATATTATTATATATAACAAAGTGTAAAGTAATAATCTACAAAATTATTTTATTTTATAACTATAATAGATATTACATTATTTTCTTATTTATATTGATGTATTATTGATGTATTAAAGAAATAATATTTTATTTTACAATTTATTTCTCATATTATATATTAAATTAGGTTAGAGTTAGTTCCTTCACAAAGAGAATTTGTTGCTAATTTCTCATAGATGATTAGTTTTTGTTTGATTGGGTAGATTCTCTCTAACTAATTAGCTTTCTAAATTAGGGTATCATGAATATATTTTCTTAAAAGAATGATTATGTATATAAAATGGTTCGCTTATGTTAAGATAAATTTCACATATTTATATTTGTATCGTTACCTATCATTAATTAATTAATTAATTAGAAATTTCAACCCATTTTAAATATAATATAATATTGTCTTAAGTTCGATTCACTTTCCGAATTACTACTATTTGGATAGAGCAATTTTTGAGATTGGCCCTCTTGCTTCGATCAAACATGTTACCTTATCATTTAACAGATTTATTTGCTGAATAAGGGGGATCTTTAGTTGTAAATACCTCTTGTTTAGAAGGCAACAACATGGCGTCAAATGCAAAATGACCACAACTAATAGGGATATCGGACTAGCACTTGTTAAATAAAGTGCAAGGATTGTGGTGTCATGACCTTGTAAGAAACTTTGATTTGATGGGTCATGGTTCTTATATATAACATGTATATGAGGATTTGATTCATTATACATTGGACCCACTGCAAGGTGTCAATATAAAAAAAATTTGTGTACTCTATTGCAACATTCTCTTCTTTTGGTGTTGATTTGGACAAGGCTTTTTTCCAACTATATGAGATGGAACATGGTTGGACTTGACATGGAAGGCTCCCCTACAAGCTTTCATTTAAAAATATATTCCCTCTTATGATATGATGGTGGTTGACCTTCCGAAGACATTTATAGGAAGCCCTCTCCTAATTTTAACTTCTTTAACTACATGTATGCCATCTACCTCCATCACATTTCTCCTTCACCATTATCTATGCTATGTATAACCTTCTCAGGACCATTGCCACAGTGGATTAGTTTCTCCCCATTGGATTTCTTTATCGATCATGATTCCTTCTTTCCATCCAATTTCCTCTATAGTAACCTCACACCAAAAATGTTTAGTAATGGAAGCTCACCCTCAAGTTTGTTAAACCTTATTGTCCCTCCTATCATCAAAACCTAGACATAAAACCTAAATTGCACTAAAACGAAACCTGAAGAGCCACACTTGGTACTTAGGAAGGATGTATTTTGAAACGACATACATAAAATGGAGAAATTAGTGGTGGTGGGGTGATCTGGTACAAAACGAATGGTGGTCCTCCAAAGAGAGACAAATATAAATTTTCAATAACTACTCAATTATTAGTTGAGGTGCATGATCCTCATGAAGGGTTGGATGGGATGGATCACTACTTTGGAACAAGATGTTAAAATGAAAAGTGGTCTTGTTGCTCCCAAGCAATGTTCTTGGAAATTTAGTTAATAAATTTGACGCAAAAATTGAGAATATCAACATTATTCCTATTTGGGCCTGTCTTCCTAGGTTACCACTGATTTTCTAGTGAACAATTTTTTCAAGGAGTTAGGAAATACTTTGGAATTTCATAATGATGCAAATTTCTCTCTCAAGAAAACATGGTATATGACCATTTCTTGTATTATAGTTGGTCTAAACGTTTCTCTGGGTCTCCTAGAATCCCTCTCTATATGTGCTAGAAACATCAAACATCACCATAAATTATACTATGAAGGAATCCCCTTCAAATGTGTTTTCATTCATGCTCATGGACACCAATGTAAGGATTGCAAAATATGGAAACTAAAAGGGAAAAAGTGTGTGTGCAAGGAATCTTTATTTTCATATTCTTCACCTTGGAATCCTACACTTTAGTCCCACCCTAGTTCTACTCTTGTTGGCCTAGGCAGAATGTCGAATTTGTTCTGGGTTTGAAATCCTTCGAAGAAGGTAGAGGGTCAAAGCACTAGACCCTTGCTCCCTAAGGTGGTCCTTCAACAAGCTGAGCTAGGGAGCTTCCTCTTAGAAAGTCTTCTCTATCATTTGGTGAACCAAATAATTTTTCACTTTAAAAGAGGTTTGTATCATAAGAAATTTGATTCCTCTTATAGCTCCATAGATACATGGATACGATGGATATATACTAATATAACATAATTTATGTTAAGTGTGTATTATTGAAAAACTTAATAGGTATAAGAAAATTTATCTATTTTTAATTTACTATTTTTTTTTCAAAACATACACTCCAATATGATGGTGTTATAAAGACACAAAGAAAAATAGACAATCCAATGATAACCAATAGAAAACAAATGAAAAATATTGTAAATAAACAAACTTCCATAATTTCTTAACAAAATAAAGAACTCTATCCCAACAAGACATAATACTTTATGGCTCTCAAGACACTAGCCTAGATTATAGTCCTCGATAACAGTACAAAATTATTCAGGCTAAAGCTTCAAAGAAATTCTTTTGAGCGCTTATTGCCGAATTATTCACACCTTATCCAACATGACATGATTTCCTTCTTCATTTTCAATGGCGACACGCCTTATTATCCCACCAGCTAAGTTGAAGTTTCTTAGATGGCAGGATAATAAATCAAACAATAATTCATCGAATCATTGACACACTAGTATCTGAAAAACATCTTAAAAAATAAATAGATATAAATGACCAAATTGCTTGATGCTATTCAAATTAAATTAAGAGAAAAACAATATCAAATTGATGATATGATTAATGCATTGAATGCAATGAAGGTAGATGGAATTTTTGATATGGAAGATCTGATAGAAAAGTTTAATTCATCTTGTGATACACATGAATTCATCCGTACAACTAATGTAAGTTGTGGAACAAAAGGGCTCATGAATAAAAGTGATGAAACATGTGATACAAAGAACCCTATTAAAAAATTTGATGAAGCAAGTGATAGAACTAAAATAATAACAAAGGTTGATGGACTATAGATAATGGATTCTCAGTGTGATGCAAATGACCTAATGGAATAAATGAATGAAACACATAATAAAAATAGAAATAATAGAAAAATAAATTGTGAAGAATATAAAGAACAAGAAAGTGATCTTTCCATGATGGTTGTCAAACCTTGGGAAGAAACCTCATCCAAAAAAAATAGGCATGGATTTGGATACATGAAATATGATAGTGTTTGAATTCTATATTACTCCTTGATGGAGTTAAGAGTATTGATAAAAGGTGTCAACATTGTGAGAGAAATGGTAACTCAAAGAGTCAATATTTTTATATCCATATTTTCTTTCATTGCAGAAGAAAAATTACCTATTAGGAAGTTGTTCCAAGAAGAATAATGCTAAGAAATTAATTCAATATGGATGGCTAAATTCTTTGAGATGGAATAAAAAACATAAGAAACTACATCAACCTTACTACCTAGTGATAATGTAGGTAAAGATACAAAATTCAAACATGGTAGTCTCCACACCTAAAGCAGGTAGCACAATGATAAAATAAACTCTCTTACACCTTTAAAAGCACGGGGCCAAGTGGTAAATTGATGAAGTCAATTGGGCTAGTGGTCGTCGAAAAACCACCACCCTATTCTAGGCATATTAGTTAGTGGTCATACAAAAGCACCACCTTATTCAAAGAATATTGGGTAGGTGTCATCTGAAAACCACTACATCATTAAAAAAGAATAGGCTGGTGGTAAACCTTAAACTACCATTTCCATAGAAGATAGTTAATGGTCAATTAAAGGCACCACCACCTAAAGAATCAAAAGCCCCAACTTAGATCCTTCCAAGAATTGACTATTAAAAAATTTCTCACCTTGCACCTAATAAGGGGGAGTATCAGATATCATGCTTCAAGTACCAAGTTCTTATAAATAAAATCAATCAATATTTAGTTAGCATAAAAACCAGCCTCCTCAATAAAAAATCATTTCATTTATTCAATGGAAATGTTCAAACATTGGAGTTGTTTGCTTCTTAATATTCAAATATTGGTAGTTTTTCAAGCATATATTTATTGAAAATGAGTTCAACAATTTCAAAATGAAGATAACAAAAATTATTGGTACAATTATTCATACTTGTGATTGGGGGGGATGTTAGATTGTGAGTCCCTAGGTAATCACAAAGTACAAGAATACAATTTTATGACTTGTAATTATTATCTTGATGAGGTGTTGTGATGATCCACTAATGAGTTGTCAGTGTGATCTAGATCTAGGTCTAGACGATATAGACTAGTCATTAAGTATTATAAACTAAAACTTTGATACCAATACAATACAATAGAAGGGCTTTAATAATTTTCTCCTAGTTCACTTGTTTTATATATATATATATTTTTTTAACAAAATTGGTTACTTTTGGATTATAAAAATCCAGATACAAAGTTCTGGGATGTAGACATGGTAAATTTGGGCGATGAGGATCAAAACCGGGTGTGCAGACCCATTTTCCTCATTGCTACCTCTATGATAACTGAAAGTAAAGAGGAAACGGCTATATTGCCGAACAAAAGCGCCACCTAACAAACGAAATTTACAATCCATAGCTCCTAGGGAAGTTTCTGAGTGATCTAGTCTTTGGGGAGGGGATCTTTCTTGGCACTGGCTTTATTTGAGGCCTCAGCATGAAAACTCTGAGAGAGAGCTTTGATCTGCTCGATGGCTTCCTCCAGATGGCTGCATCTCTCCTTCAAAGTTTCGATTTCTTCTTTTTGCTTCTCTAACTTTTTCTGCTTCGATCTGCTATCTACCTGATAATCTTCCTTCAGTTCATTAAACTGCTTGACAAATCTGTTGATCATGATTGTATGCACTTTACACATAGTGCACTCTTTGTTGAAGATCCTGTCTATTGGATTGCTTGCAGTCTCCTGAGCTTTCTTCTGGTCTTGCTGGTCTGCCATCTTGGTGTACTGAGTAAGAATGCCTGAGATAAAAGAGGACAGACAGAGACTGAGGGGGGAGGAACCAGAGAGGGGAGCGGTGGAAGTTCACTTGTTTTATATTACTCATGCAAATTTTTAACAAATTATATTATTAGTAAATTTATAAGTTATAACTGATACAATTACAACTTTTCATTATCAAAATTGTATAGTTTTACTAATTATTGCACCTAGAGCCTCATTCTATAGCATAGTATGAGGGTGGTCTGATTTCGTCCATGCTCAACCTCGAGTTGTCACACGTTACTTAAAAAAAAAACTAAATAAAGAAAAAAATATCATCTATAATGAAAACAAAAGTTAATATACGTATTTGGTTAGATTTAACTAAAGGTATTAGTAAACATTAATAATCCCACTCTCATTGTATTCACTCCATTCTTAATATTACAAGGCATTATGAAGGAGATGTGGTAAAAATAATTCACTTCGGCTCTCAAATAAATAAATAAAATATAGAGATATAAAGTAATTAAAAGTATTTAAAAATAGATCTTATATTTACCTTATAAATATTTCAATATAGGACTTAAATAAAATAAATAAATAAAAAATGTCAGCTATAATAAAAACATTAAAAGAATAAGTGAATATAGATATTTGGTTATATTTAATTAAAAACATTGATAATCCCATGCTTACTGTACTTTCTCGATTTATTGTTAATATTACAAACTTGGATGAAGGAGGTGGTAAAGACATTTCACTTTCAATCTGAAAACCATAAATAAATATTTCAATGTCTATGTTTTATATCAACTCTAGAGAGATACAAGAAATAAAAGAATAAAAATAAAAATCATCTTAATTTACCTTACAAATATTTTAATGTAGGAATTAAATAAATTGTTCAATATTCATGTTACTAATATATTTCAATAAAAATTATATATATATATATTATATATATATATATATATTATATATATTTATATATATATTATATATATATATATATATATATATATAAGAAAAGAGACAATAAATTGCAAAAAAGAATTTAAGCATCATCTCTATTCTCACATTCTCACATTTATATTCATCTTTTAACGTTACAAATGTATAATGCATTATGAAACCACTTGAATTGCTCTCACTCTGAACCTCACAAAAGGAATGGATGAGACAAATAGGATCTGAAACATAGATACAACTTGTCCAGATGTGAATACTAAGGTGTTATCTTATATATATATATATTATATATAAAGAGACAAGGAAGTGGAAAAAAAGAATTCAAGCCATGATCTCTATTCTCACATTTTCACAATGTGTACTCATCCTTTAACGCTATAAATATATATTGGAATTATGAAACCACCTGAATTTCTCTCACCCTGAAACCTCACAAAGAGAATTAGGATGAGACAAAATAGGATCTAGAAATATACTTAGGATAACAACCATGTCCCAAGATGTGAAATACATAAAGGTGGTATACTAGGAATTTATGATTATATATGAGAAAGAGGCTAACATTCCCCTCCACACCCCCCTCAAATATAAGTTGGAGAAATAATAATAAAAATGCAACATAAATTGACACTACCTTTAGGTTTCATGATGAAACCCATGATTTGAGCCTCAATGAATAATTTCCTTGAAAAACCTCCAAAAAGGGATGCTAAAAAATCTAAAATGAAGAGAATGAAATAAGAGAAGTGAATCAGTTTGAAGTTTGACACATCCTTGAAAATGTTTGACAACTCAATTTAATGCTAAGTTGCAATGCAAAAGTATCCATGAATCCTTTTCTAGGTCAAATGACCACACAAGTGAATAAAAATGTCCACAATTTTCTCTCAATCAACATCCCAATCTTATATCCCATGCATGATTCAACTAAAAAATATTGAACCATAATCCATCCAAAAGTTTCTTACCCATTTAGAAATTTCATTTTGTTTTCAAAACTTTTATTTTGACAACAATTTTCAATTTCATAATCAATTCTCCCCTTTTTAAGTTGAAAGCAGAGACCAAAAACACTTTTTATTTGACCAATAACCATTTGCATTTGATTTTTGACCTCCCACCCTTACGATGTAGTAGGGTTTCACCATTGTACTCCCCCTTATAGGCTCATGAGAGTGTCATCTTCTTTTCACTATTAGCTAAAATAGTTTTCCTCACTTGAGATTGAATCCTTCAGTGAGGCGTATATAATTGTTTGGTTGTTGATGATCACTTCCAAGGAATAACCAATTCATAATCAATATTCAATTTTGTTGGTTTTCTTCTTTTGGAACATCTCTCTATCAAATTATTCTTCTTGCCACAATGGTGATAATAATGGAGATCAAAATAGTGATATTTAGATGACCAATGCAATTGAAATGTTAGAATTTATCTTTATCCTCATTATTTATTGATGTTTCATTATCCAAATAACCACCACCAACAAACTTTATAGGTTTTTAATAATTTGGAATTTGCATTTTGTTTTCATATTTTTCATAAACTGACCCATGTCAACTTTTCTTGCACTCAATTTATTCCCATGGTCTCATGATTGGCTTGTAAAAGGAAGGTTGAACTCGATCATGTATAACATCATCATATTTTTCACTTGAAGTTGTTTCACTAAGTGACTCATGAGTGGTTTGCTAAATTGAGTAATCGACATCATCAGAAAGAGGGTTATTATGAACCATTATTAGTTTTGAATGCTAAAGATTCTTTTGTTAAGTTCATCTTGAAGAACCTAAATTTTATTTTGAAGAACATCAGCTTGACCTTTATTTACCTGCAAACAAGTTTCCACTAACTAGAGAGTACTTATGTGCATGATCACTATTTATCTTTAGTTGTTATTATCAAAATATTATATAAATCCAACAATTCAATACTTTTGTAAATTTGAAATCACTTGATTGAGATATTCAACTCACTCACTTGATTGGGATCTTCAACTCACTCACTTGATTTTCGCTTTAACATGATCGTTGTGTTGGATACCATAAAAAATACACCCAAATAGTGATTTGTACAATGGTTTTGGACTTTCAATCACTCAAACTTGACAAATTGGATTCAAATATTGCAATATGGACTTAATCAATTAATGGTTGTTTCAACCAAAAGTGCACCCAATAATTCAAATTTAACTCAGTTTGACACTTAATAATAAACTATTACAAGCTAGATAAATATTGCAAGTATTTGGATTGATATTGGTGCCATTTAATGTTGATGTGGATGAAACATTGAATGATTGAAAATGAGGGATAACTTGATTAATTGTGACTTTGAACACTTCATTATTGTCTTCACACCTAACCAATTACAAGTTCTTTGACTCTTTTTGTTTAAATTATATTAATTGTGTGCCTTCATTTCATTAATTTTCTATGATCATAAAGGTTAAATGATCCTTAGATGATTTGTTCTTGTAATAATGGCTTGGCAAGAAAATGAATCACATGTCCAACGACACTTAAGCACACAAAATGCCTTTGATCCCCCTATTCAAATTTCAGGCCAGTCCAAGGTCACATTCACCCAAGAAGATAATTTCGTTATGGTCATGACAAATTTCTCTTTAGCATTGAAGAGTGAATTTTACAAAGGGAAAAACAATTTGTGGACAATGAAGCTATCAAATAAACTTCATTTCCCTTCGTTTTAGCCTTCTTACATTCAAGCAAGTGAAGCACCATATGTTGTAAACACTTTCCTACTTTATGACTTCAAATATCTCTTTGTTGTAACCAAGTATGAATTCCATCAACATTGTTCGTTTAACTATTAAAGGAATCATGATGACCATTTCGATTGAAGAGAAGTAAATATCAATAGAAATCTCTAAATATATGTTCAAGCAATAAGTAGCATTACAATGTCACTATGTTAGACAAGGACATATAAATCATATGTGACTCCTATCATGAAAGGAATTTATGAGATTACTCATTTAAAACACTTTGTGGACCATCTTGCATATCTACAATGTCACTTCTATTTCTTGTATATCTTCCCTAACGAGGACTTCAACACAAGCTATGAACATTCATTCCCTTGAGCCTCAATTAAAGAACTAGCATGCTCATATTCTAGAAAAACATCATGAATTCCATGATTGCTATATAAAACCTTAAAATTTTCAACACAAGATGGATCTGCATTTCCATAATTAGAATATAATAATTGAAGTTCACTCCCACTAAAATATGAAATCGATGTTGATCACAAATCAAATACATTAGAACTATAAAAAAAAAAAAAAATAACATAACCTAGGTATTCAATTGGGATCTTTCACAACCTGGAATAGATATACACAAGTATTTGTTATTCTAGAAACACCTGAGAATGATCTCTTTCTACAAGCTATGTTGACTCTATTCAAATTCTAAATGTGTTCCACATACTAAGGGAGTAGTTATGGTTTTTCATACATTATTAGGCTATGAGTTATGTCTCATGAATAAAAATATACACATGATAAGATTACTACAACCATATAATAAAATACATTTGTAGCTAAATTTGATTTTCCAATGATCTAATTTAATTAAGAACAATACTTTATAGGCATTGTTGACTAGATTATTCAAATTTCTATACTTCAATTTCTTAGTGCTATTATATTCCATGCATCAATTCTCTTCATAATTTAATGAAAACAATCATCTTTTATGACTCATATAATATTACCATAAAAAATATCATTACATTTTTCTTCTCAACCATTATTGATCTGTTACCGAAACAATTGAGGTGTTATGAGAATGTGTGCTACAAGATTTAATAAATCCCCTCTCTTGATACAAAGACCCATATCATGACCTTAGATTTGTGTCATAGAGCCATTAACCTTCCACATATATTCTCTATTTCTAAGGACCATTGGTGGAACCTAGGTTGTGATTATAAATTTCTTTTAATGGCAACCATTTCATAATTTGTATAATTCTACCTATGTCTTCTTACATAAATTCTATCATGGCTTAGAACTTCTTTGGAATTTGGCTATATCAATTTGAGTGCATGGAAATAAGAAAAAATGAAAATAATCCCTCTAAATGAATATATTCAATTACTACACATCGTTGATAAGTCACAAGTCTTTGTCCAAGTAAAGTTCTCACTAATTAGACAAAATTGAAGACATTTTCTATGGAAATCAACGAAAAGACCCTCATTATTTTCACATCTAAGCTTGTGTTGTCACCGAATTTTATTTTATTAACAAGTATTAATAGCAATTCCAAAACCCTATAACTGAAAATCTCCACAGATTCAGAAACTCATAATATGCAATTAAATATCAAAAACCCTAAAGGAATATTGCAACCATTAAAGGATTTATTACATATGAGTTAATATATAAAGATATCTGAGCATAGATCTAAAGATTATAGCTATACCAATTCAATCTCTTACAAATATTCCTAAATTGACTACCCAATCTAAATACTAGGGAACAACCCACTAGACAAAGATTGTGCCTTTGAACTTCAAAGTGATTGATCTCTTGACGCCCATAGAGGAAAGAGAGATTGTGTTGATTTCCTTGACCCAGAAAAATGACGTGGATGAGGTATAAGAGAAAGTTCCCAAATTGACTCTATCTTGCTCAATCTAGCATTGATCACCT
Organism: Pinus taeda; assembly: GCA_000404065.3. Taxonomy (NCBI): domain Eukaryota; kingdom Viridiplantae; phylum Streptophyta; class Pinopsida; order Pinales; family Pinaceae; genus Pinus; species Pinus taeda. The sequence continues at coordinate 5,950 of APFE030144563.1, read as the reverse complement.
ACAACAAATCACACACACTCAATCCAAAATTCGTCACCTATCAAACCCCTACATATTAACTTAATGATAGAATATCACACACATAATTTCATGTCAGGCTACAACAATAAAACTTCACAACTCCAATAGTTTAATGCAATGATACAAGACACCAGATTTCTCAAATTATGTTAGCCTAAGATCCAATACAAATTGATAAAATAAGATAAGAAAATGACACAAAAAATTGGTGGAACAGGCTTCAAGCCATGTTCTCTATTCACATATTATCACATTTTTTAATCCTATTTGAATGATATAAATATATAATACAATTATGAAACTCTCTTAATTTCTCTCACCTTGTCACCTCACAAGAAGATAAATTAGGATGGGACAAAATGGGATCTAGATACATTCTTAGTATAAGAACTATATCCCAAGATTTGAAATACATAAAGGTGGTGTACTAGAAAATTGTGATTGTGTATGAGAAAGATGTTAAGAATATGTATGCGTGTATGTATGTATGTCTTCATTACAATAAAATATTTCAATCCCCCTAAAAAGAAATTATTATAACTAAAATAATTTAGTTACTTACCTAAAGAAGAGGATTGGTGTGTACTTATTGTGTCGAGAGAGTGCCCTATACCCTAGTATGAGGAAGGGCCCGAAGTTGTTGTCACATAATGTTTCATTTTAATATAATAAAATAACTTACATAAAAAATTGGTAAACAAAAAAAAGCAATGTCCTTAAATAAATTACTTTAATTACCACCTTAATTTTACTTCAACTTTATATAGAGAGAAAATATGATTGAAATTAAAATTATTTTAATTACCTTTCTAGTATAAGGGAGATATGTAATCCCTTCACTACTTCCTTAAAAATAATATTGTATATACTACACGATGTGTAACTCATTTTATGTCCAAATGACATATAACAATTAAAACTAAAATATAGTAATAACAAAAAAATAATTGAGTGTCATCCATAAATAAAGTATTTTCATATCCATAATTTTTCCCGAAGGAAATATCGTAATTTTATTTAAGAAAACAACATTACATATTATAAGATCTCCAAAAGAATCTAGCAAAACCAAAAAAAACCTGGCCAGAAAAACAACAAAAAGAACAGAAAATTGACTTGGGACTAAGTGAAAATACTCAGTTACCCTTTTCTCCCTTTATTCTTATCTACTTTTGACCACCCTCCTTGATCAGAATGGTTGTTACAATAACTAGATGGTTCTCCTCTATGTTCCTCATATTTTCCTTGTCTGAGTCTGAGCTTTACGATGAATGGGGCTGTTTGACTCCTCGTATCTCCCTCTTCCTCTGCATTTTCTGGACTAAATTTCTTGCTATACTTGGATTCCAACATGTTACCATGGTCCCATCTTGATTTTTTTCCATTTACTGAAGTTTCTGGTGGAATCTAGTTTTCCTAGTTTATGGGATTTCCCAAGTCCTCCTCTTTCTTTTCTTCATCAAACTATTGCTCTGGAAATTTCCATCCCTTCGGATTTTTAGTTGGTTTTTTTTTCTTCTATGGATATCTCTTTGCCATAGGCAAGAGTTTTGTAAATGCCCAGTTTATAGACAAAGGCACCAACTAAAAGTCATATTCTCTAAATCTAAAGACTAGGTCAAACACTGATTGTTATTTGTTAGAAGAATATGATCAGGTAGTCCTTTGTTGAGGTCTACCTGTATGAAAATTATGGCAAAAGTGTAGTTTTCTTCTTTGGCTCATTATGTATATACTTTGATGAATATCCCCAGTATGTTAACAATTCCAATGTTTATATTAAATATCATAGTTTTATGTCAACTTAAATAATAACTTAATTACAAAAACTATAATTTTCACTATTAGTGACGGGAGATTCTGTATTCACGAGATGCACTCTATAAGTTAGTATAAGGGAACGATATGTGTCGCGATACATTATATTTAAAAATAAGAAAAAAATAATACTTATATTATTCAAATAAAAAAATACCAGTAACAAAAAAAAAAAATCATGTGTGAGACATCAATAAATACTTATTGAATACCATAACTTACACATGAAACCCTTTTTCTAAGAGAGAAGTATGAAGGAAAAGAACAACGTAAAAACCTTATAGTACGAAGGAGATATGTAATTCCTTCACTACTTAATATGGAGTTGACAAAAACGATGTAAAAATAATATTGTTCATATTGTATGATATGTAATTCGTTTTATGTTGAACTAACTTGTAACATTTAAAACAAAATTATATTAAGAACAAAAAATAAGTATTTTATTATCACTTATAAATAACATAATTGTATATCAACTTTATATCAAGAATAAATTTTCATGTGGATTATATATATAGTATATATATATATATATATAATATATATATATATATATACTTATATATATATAATATATATATATAGCAAGAGAAAGAGATTTTTCGTATTAGTCCATGTCGAGGCATGACTATAGTAATAGATTTTCATATTGATCAGTATTAGTTTATCATTAACCAATGCAACTTACAATGTTTAATTTTGAAAATTAAATACTTATTTTTCAATACTATTAAAAGCAATATTTTTCAAACATTTGATTAGATCATAATTTATTGTATTCTTTGCACAATATGATGATATATAGATAACTCCCTCACATATTTTATGCCATAATGCATGGATATGGTTGTGATATTCATGCATGCTTTTTAAGTATTTGTCCATATTTTTTATTCTTAAACTTTGCCAGAAAACTGTCCAAAAATAAAATCCTTGAAAATAGCTACCATCACTTACTTCCCAGCATAATTTAAGTCTTTGCAAAAAAAATATATAGGAATAAAATGTGAATAAATATACTTACTAGTAGTTATTTCTCGCCATATTTATGTTTTTCTCCACTTATTAATGAGTACTGACCGAAATTTATGCAACTCTTTGAGCCTAAGCAAACAATTAATTTATGCACTTCACATATCTATTAATTAGTTCCTCCCAATGAAGGATATCTATGGAAGTCCTTGAGTCTAAGAAAGAATTTTATGTATGCACGTCGAGTCTATATTTATTAGTGTCGAGTCTATATTTATTAGTTTCTCCCAAAGAAGGACCATAGGATTCTATTTTCCTATTGACAACTATTAATTTAGCATTGCATGCAATTTTTCTTTGAGCATAATTTCTAACTTTTGAGTGAGTGGAACTTAAGTTGGGCTCCAACAAAAAATATCCATTATGTATATATATATATTATATATATATACACACACACAATACCATGAGATGTAAAAGTCTAAAAATATTAATAACAAAAATAACTCTATATATTGTGTAAAACAAGTAAAACTTAAATTTCTTATAGTTAAAATATTCTATTAGTGCATTGCTCAAAATCAACATAGATCCATTTTGAGTTGAGATCATAACTAAAATGGATCAATGCTGGTTTAATTTTCAATATAAATTTGATATGTGGAATTCAAAAAATATTATTAGTAATATAAAGATTAAGTGTCCATCATAAATAAAATATATCACTATGTAAGGTTGAATAATATTGACAAACATTTAGATCATAACTAAGATGGATCAATGTTGGTTTAATTTTAAATATAAATTTGATATGTGGCATTCAAAAAATATTATTAGTAATGAAAATATTAAGTGTTAATCATAAATAAAATATATCACTATGTATGGTTGAATAATATTGATATACATTTAAAAATATATCTTTTGCATCTTCCAAGGGATGAGAGGATCGACTATATAATTATGATACATCTAACCTAGTACTCTTGCATTCCATAATGAATTTCTTTAAACCTTTAAATATGCTTCATCATGACAAATACTATGGCCAAGTACATAAACTTGTAAACCACCATCAATAATTACATCAAATGACTAACTTATCTTAATAGCTATTATTTTTTAATTTTAATATTATTTTAATTCTATTTTAAATATCAACAAAACATTACATTACGCAATGTTTTACAACATAAAACTACTGTGACAACACTAATAGAAAAATACAAAATATTTTACAACATAGCAACAATAAAAAGTACATTGATACAAACCCATTTACAAGATTTTGCAATCTAAAAATAATTTGCATATCAATAAATGTAATGCTTCTTGGTACCTGCTAGATTATGAATTTGTATTAATAAATAATAAATGAAAACTTTGTTGAAAACGAATATTATTATTACAAAGTTAAAACCAACAGTTATGGCACTACTAAATTATGATGAACCCAAACTTTAATTAATGGAACTATTACTCAGATAGGAAGTACTACCAGCTCTTTAAGCGTACAGTATTATCGAGGAATATCGATGAAATAACACGCTTTCAAATTGAAAGTACCCAAAACAGTGAAATAAGGACCTTCTATTGAGTAAAATATGGAACTTGGTTTGAGAAAGTGGGACAAAGTCGAAATTTCTGAGGATCAGCATCTTTATAGCCTATGCGGAATACCATATTATCCATGTGAACAGAAAAATGTTAGAATTTTCTAAAGAAAAGACATAAGAGCAAAAATCTGTTCTAATTTTCAAATACTAGGATGCTGCAATTTTTAAAGTTCCCGCGTGTTTTGTTGTATGGTGAAGTCTCGACACAATATTGGATTATCGCATGTATGGGGAAGTTTAGACACCAAATTGGCTTGGATTATAGCCGTTTTTGTATTTAATGTTTAAACACAGCCTCTTGGGAAATTCAAATGACATTTTATATTTTGGTATAATATTTTGAAAATTTGACAAAATTTGTTCATAGCATTTTACAATGTAAGTGTAAGTGTAGATTATTATTATTATTATTGAATTTTAAGCTAGATACTAAATTGGTGTATGCGACCCTCTTGTTTGTGGGACAAGGCACCCACCTCCATGTAGCAATTTTATGCCTAAGTCTACCCCCTCTGGTTTTGAACTTGTGGTCTTTTAAGAAGAAATACATGCTCTTAACCATTAGGCCCACTTAGACGAGGGAAATGTGTGATTCTATCCATATTCAATAAGGAGTTGACACATGTTTCTTTTCAAATAAAAATATAATATTCTCTAAATAAAAAAAATATTGGAAGATTTTATAAAATGTGGTAAATATATTTCTCCCATTTTCGACTATAAATAAAATATTTAGATATATATAGTAAATACCAGTTTTATAGGAAAGAGAATAAATAATTAAATATAAAAAACTTAAATTTTCACTTCTAATATAAAGAAGAATATATAATTCTTATATGTTAACAAAAATATTTATTATAAAACTTAAATAAACTATTTGAATATCCCATTAATTATAACTATATATGTTTGAGAGTGACATGTAAAAAAATGATGATTTAATGTCTATTAACACCATATAATACCACTATTAAATGTAAAACATTTCAAAAATGAACAAAAAATAATACTTTTATAATATAATCCACATATCCAATTACAATATATACATTAAAAAATTACTTATATATTATATAAAACAATTAAAAAACAACCTAAATATTTTATTTTTAAAACATTTCACTTAATCTTACTATTTAATATTTTTACCGGCAATTTTAAATTGATAATAGTGCCAAATTACTGTAGCTATCGCTTCACAGAAATGCTTCCTCAGATTTTAAAATTCAGTTTGCGGGGACTAGAGGTGACCTCTAGTTGCTTGTCCTCTATAGTTTGCATTGTCTGGTCTGATAACAATGATTTAATATGTTTTTAGTTTTAATATGTTCCACATGGAGTTGACCCATCCTCCACCTCCTTAGTTTGCGATCTCTGTCCGGTAGCATAGCGATGACATAAAATAATTAAATTCCATATTGATTAATGAATACAAATAATTTTATAATGTTGTAATTTTAATTAAGCCGGCGAGGGAGATAAATTTTGAGATATTTGTATGAGTTATGATTTTGTTA
>APFE030144561.1:0-50051 GCA_000404065.3 Pinus taeda | reverse complement strand
TCCAGGTGGACTTGGCACGTGGCCATCAATATCCACCTGGATCACCAGGCCTCGAGCTTTCCCATTGTGCATCTCTGTAATGACTTCCTCAAGCTCTTCCTCTATCACTGGTCTGTTAAGATTGTAATTGTCTTCTCTAGAGACCAGTTTAGGAATGTACTGTGTAAGTTTTTCAGTAAATTGTGATCCATTTAATGTAGTTTCCTCAAAAATTCTCTAAAAATGCTGAACTAGAACCTCTTCCATCTCTTCATGACTGCTTCTTTCTACACCATGATGATCTGTAAGTTTCACAATTCTGTTGTTGTTTTTGTGAGTTATGGTGGATCTGTGAAAGAATTTGGTGTTTCAATCCCCTTCATTAATCCATTGGACTCTGGATTTCTGTCTCCAAAATATTTCCTCTTGTAGACATCTTCTTTCCCATTCATGGTGAAGTGACTCTGCTATCTCTTTCCTTTCCTCTGTGTAGCCTTCTGTGATAAGGATTTGATTTATTTCCTTCACTTTCTTTTCCAGTTCTCCTTTAGCTTTGAATTTGTTACTAAATTCATTTTTATTCCACTCTTTGAGTTTGCCTTTAATGTGTTTTAGCCTGTGATGTAGAAGGAACATCTTTATACCTTACAGGTGTATCTCTTCTTTGCACCATTTTTCAACATTTGTGAGGAAATCTGAGTGCGTGAGCAAACGTTCTCAAACCTGAATGGGATATTCCTTGGTTTGCCAATTAAAGAAGCTTCCAACTAGATGGGCCAGTGGTTTGAACCTCCAAAAGGAAGGATGAACGATGTCAGGCCACTCCCCATGAGTAGAAGTTCCTCTGAGATAATAAATATATCTAATTTTGAGGCTACTTGGGTAGAGCCACCTCTTCTGTTATTCCAAGTGAAAATACCATTTCTAGTGTCCATATCAACCAATTTCGTATTGGTGAGAAAGTTCTGGAAGGCAACTGAATCCCTACCAAGTGTTCTAGTTCCCCCTTTCTTCTTCGTGAGTGATTTATTATGTTAAAAATTCCCTCCCCCCCCGCGAATCCAGGGTAAAGCTTGGTATCTCTTCTTCATATCTTCTACTGTCGTGAGGAGCCAAATTTTGTCCTCCACTAGTTGAGGACCATATACATTGGTGATCATGTAACAGTACCTGTCACCTATAGGTTGGATAATCAAGGAGAGGTGGTGTATGGGCACCTCCACGTCAAGCATACCGAATTTTGCAGATCCCATAGAGTGAGAATGCCACCAATAGATTTATTTGCCTTGACCTCAAGATATTCATATCTATTTAGCCATTTTCTATGTTTTTCTGTAACCTTCTCCATTGAGCATTTTGTTTCCTGTATACACACTATGTCAGGTTTTTCCTCTTTGATCTTATTGCTTAGATTCCTCTGTTTTCTTCTACTCCCTAGTCCTTTGATGTTCCAGGTTGTGATCTTCATTTAGGTGAGGTTTTGAAGGAGTAACTCGAAAGGTCTCTCATCCTTCCTGAGTCAATCATGAGTTTGCTACACTTTAGCAGCAATTCTTTCTGTCTCTTTCTTCCTCTCTTCCTTCCTAGGTTTTTTGCCAATTTTCCCATTATTAACCCTATTGAGGAAGCCCCTTTGTTTTCTTGGTTTTCATGTCCTCTTTTGACTCCTATAGCTTTTTGGTGTAACTTGTTAAGGAATATCTATTTTACCTTGTCTACCTCCTCCTCTGGTATAGAGTTTATTCCCAAGTTTTCGCCTTGTTCTAGAAACTTTTCTAGCTCTACGTTCTCCCTTTCCAAGATCTCCTATAAGTCTTGGCCCTCTATGCCACTTTCACTTTGATTCATTTCATGGTCTTTTTATATTTCCATGGTTCTCAGTGGGTCTATTGTGTGTTCATTCTGTTCGTGTGTGAACTCCATGCTGGTCCCTTGTCCTCTCCCTCTTTTTTCCTGATTCTCTATTTTCCTTTGATTTCCCTCAGCTTCTTCTCTTTCTTCAAAGATCTCAAATCTATTGTGACTTCTTGTTTTGTTATCATTGGGATTCTTTTTTATCTACATTCCCCCTCCTTTCCCTCCCACTTTAGTAAAACCTGTATGGTCTTTTTCTTTACTGGTGCTTATATGCTCCTCCCTTTTATTAAGAGGACAATCTCTAAATAGGTGTCCATTCTCATGACATTTGTGACATTTGAACGAGATATGCTCATAGTCGATTGTCTAAACCCATTCGTCATCATAAACTTCTAGAATGACCTCATCTAGAAGGGCTCCTGATAGGTCCATCTACACAATATACAAGCATAGGAAGTATACTTATCTCATAGTGTTGCCTCTAAAATCTTTTAAAAATGACCTATTTTCTTACCTATAGCTTTGAAAGACTCTGTCATCCAATTATCTGGAGGTAAGGAGTCTAGTTTAATCCATACTAGTACCGATGTGAATGTTTCTCACTTGGGCACAAATTTCATTGTCCATGGCCGCATATATAGACCAGTTGCTGCATAGAAGTATGGTCCTCCTTCAAAAATCCTATCTTTGTCCTCCATGTTCGTGAACACCACTGTGAAGAAACCTTTGGATCTAAGATGTATATTTAACTCCCCTTTTGGTTTCCATTTGTATTTTATCCAACCGTACAATGCTTTCTTTGCCGGCTAGATTCCCATAAACTTGCATATTATAGCATAGTTTGCCATATGATCCCTATGCTCTTGCAGTGCTGGATCATTCAATATTACTCGCAATTTAGTATTGGTCTTGGGTTTACAGGGCCCCATCTTGGTTCTATTCTCTGTTCCTTGACCTTTTCCTTCTGATTTCTCTTCTTTCTAGTCTTCCTCGTGGGTCCCTTGCTCTACATGGGTATTGCTCCCTTCCACCTTCTAGGTTTCAATATTTTTTATTGTGTCCTATCAGCAGTGTATAGGCTTGTTCTTTTTCCTTGCCCTTCCTCTGTTTGAAACTACATTGTTGTAGGAGGGAGTGGAGCTCCTTCCTCCCTGCGCTTCCATGGTTACCTGTTTACATCTGTCACTTCCTATGTTAAACCCTAGAACCAGGTCTTCTTCCTCCACTGTCTTTTTTCTTACATCGTTCCTCGCCTAAAAAAAAACTCAGAAATTATTGTCTTTCACATATGTCATGTCAACTCCCTTGGACCCCTATTTTACCCTTCATTACAATTAATTTTATTTTTAATATTTAATGTAGTTTTGGGTTATTTTGGCACCATTCAAACTTAAGGTAGGTAAATTATATTATTAAAAAAATTGTGGGTGCCTAGTCACACCTATATCTCTTTTGAATTTTAGAGGAGTTTTATTGCCATACACATATGACATGGAAATTCAATGTTAATTATTTAAAATCAAATTTCCTCTAATTGAATGTAAGCAAGTGTGCACTCCAAGAATGCTTTTTGGTGTACACTCCCTTAATTTGGAGTCTCTATCATTGACCAATACATTGACACATATTCCAATATTCCATTTAAAATGACATATATCACAATGTATATAAGTATATTTGTGAGAGGACATGTCCATGAAAGGAGGTGTACCCTCCAAGAATGCTACTTAGGGTACACCCCCATGATGTGCAGTATCTATCATTCACCAATATATTGACACATATTTCAACATGCCATGTAAAATGGAATATATCACAATGTGCATAAATCTATTTCTATGTACATATAAATATTCTAAAGTTGCATTACATATATCAATGTAGTGCCATGATAAGTACAACAATCTCAAGGCATGCTACATGCTATTTGGAACTCATGGATAAGGAGTCAATTTAGTACTAACACATGAGACTAACACCTAGAGTGGCTAGTCCAACCCATTTAAAAGTAATTAAGTGATGCATAAGAAGTGATCTATTAAGGGTCAAATAATATATATATATATATATATATTATATAAAATTTAATATATATATATATATATATTATATATATATATCTAAGAAGGCTGCAAATTAATGGAAATTGTGGCATGATTTTGGTAAAATCAAACTAATTTTTTGAAAATCATAGCTATAGTTGTAAATCTTGAAGATTCTAGGTGGCCTAGGGGATTTTGATTGTGATGAATCCATTTATACGATAAAAACAAGATTCAAACTGCAAATTAGACACAACACTTATATATAAATTAGTTTATATAAAATATTATAATAAATAAGAAGTTATTAAAAATATATAATACTTTAAAAGTAAAAAAAAAATCTAAATTTAAGTAAAAGTAAAAATAAGTAAAATAAAAATAAAATAAATTATGTGAACATAAATAAAAGTAAACAAAATTTCTTGGAATCATAAGTTTTGAGTGTATATCCCAAAAAATTTGCCAAAATAAGTACCTCATAATTGAGTCCAACAACTCATAATGAGTGGTCAAAAATACTAAGTAACAACTACATGTAAGAGGATATTTGGATGAACACAAGTGTGCTCTCTAATAATTCTGCTTGGTCATTTTCTAATACATTAACACATACTCCAATATAATTCCATGTAAAAAGGTTGGGATCCCGATGTATATGAATCTATTGTGAGAAAATATGTCATGGACCCAAGTGTTCCCTCCAAGAATGCTCCTTCTATGCTCCTCTTTAGAGGCCCATGTTGTGGAGTCTTTATCATTGTCCAATACAGTGACAAATATTCCAATATGCCATGTAACATGCATAGATCCCAATGTATATAAATATATTTCTGTGACGAGTCTTTATCATTTTCCATCACATTGAACAATATTCCAATATTCCATGTAAAACAGCATAGATCTCGATATATATAAATGTATTTGTGAGATGATATGTCCATGAGAGAAAATGTACCCTCCAACAATGATCTTTGGGGTACACACCCACTTTGTCATTGTCCAATAAATTGGCACATATCATAACATGCCATGTAAAATGGCATAGGTCCCAATGTATATAAATTTATTGGGGAGGCCACAATTAATCCTCAAAAATAATTGAAATTCTACCATGATTTGGAAAAAATGGGATGAGCCAATTTTGAAATTTGTCAACATTTTCTATTTGGCTATCCAAGGGGTTCATGATGGTGTTGAATCCATTTCCACCAACTCCTATATTTTTTAAATATTTTTCTCTTGAACCTATTTCCACCAACTCCCATCTTTTTTTAAAATTTTCTCCACTTTGGTTGAAATTATAGGCTATAAATTTATTTCTGAGAGTATTTGTGGTTACATAATAAATTGACACATATTCCAATATATCATGTAAAATAGCATAGTTAAAAATATATATTAATCTAGTTGTTAGAGGATATGTCCATGAACTCAAATGTTCCTCAATGAATGCTCATTTAGAACAAACCCATGAATTGGAGGTCCAATACATTGATACATATTCCAATTTCCATTTAAAATTGCATAGCCCCAAATATATAAAAATCTATTTGTGAGGGGCTATCTCAATGAACGCAAGTGTGCCCACCAAGAATGTTCCTTCATGTACACATTCTTGATGTGAAATCTCTCACATTGTCCAATATACTGGCACATATTCTAATATGTCATGTGAAATGGCATAAATCCCAATGTAAGCAAGTGTACCCTCCAAGAATGATTTTTGGAGTACACTCCCATAATTTGGAGTCTCTATCATTGTCCAATACATTAACACATATTCCAATATGCCATTTAAAATGACATATATCACATTTCCTTTGCTCCTGTTGTTTTAGAATTTGTTGGCAGTGGCAATGCCAACATTTGTCTTGTGAAAATTCACTCACAATGGAGATGTAAGCACTCCCCTTCAAAATCGCTCATTCCTAAAAATTGCTAAGAGTGGAGATGTCAGCTACATCTACTTGTTGCTATGTTGTAATTATTGTTGGATGTCACGATAGATCATCAACACATTAACTGCTTTGGGTTTGTCCTGATTAGCCTTGCTACCATTCCCTATTGCATAATTTAGTTGGAATTTAAAACGCTAGGATTTGATCCTAGATCTTTCCAGGAGAATACAAATGAAATCTTGTGAGTCGTTACTAGTTTTGCATGCAAAATAACCAAACATACAAATGAAATTACCAATTTACAAAGTGAAATAAGTTAAATCAGTGGAGAGGGGAAATCATTACAATTCGGGGAAATCATGTTTTAAACCATGATTAATCGATGAATAACATAATAATGGAAGTGTAAAAATCAATGATTTGACATTACACTTACCAATGGCATGTTTGCAAACCTTATCATTGCCGCTGACGTGGTTAGCACAATTCCAAAATTTAAATTTGAAATTTGTTTTTGGTGCTCACAGTTAGCCTATCAATTATATTGGAAATTTTGATAAGCCCATTGTCAATGAATTTCTTCAGAAAACATTATCGGAACATTAAAGCACACATAGCCCCACTATCAATAATTTCCCTATTTGTTACAACTAAAATGTTGACACTGAAACATTGAGCACTTTCTGAAATTTTTCAAAAATAGAGTTAATGTGATAACACAATCTTTGTTACAATGTCACAATAAAACCTACAATAGACATGGTTGACCATGGTTTATTTCCATATTGAGACAATTTTTCTCACAATGTGACGTTGGACTATGGTTGACCATGGATGAGCATGGTTGTCACAATGTAACGTTGCACCAAGGGATTGATAAACCCAAGGGAATGATAGTATAAACCCAAGGTATTATAAACCCAAGGGAATAATATTAAACCCAAGATATTATTATTAAAATCCCAAGGGATAAATATTATAAAACCTAAGATAAATACTATAAAGGTATTGGACCATGGTTGATGATTATTGATTTTCATATTGATACAATATTTATCACAAAGTGACATTGGATCATGGTAGACCATGGATGGCCATGATTGATTTTCATATTAAGAAAATCCTATTATAAAACCAACGTATATAAAAGTTAATATAAATATTATAAACCCAAAAATAAACATGGTTGACTATGGTTGACCATGGATGATTTCCATATTGACACAATCTTTGTCACAATGCTACATTGGACTATGGCTGAATTTCATATTGAGACAACCTTTGGAACAATGCAATGTTGCATGATGGTTGCCCATGACTATATACCCATGGGATTTATATTGAACCCTAGGATTAATATTATAAATAATATGAATAATATTATACCATAGGAATATGAACCCTATAAACCCAAGGGATTGATATTATAAACCCAAGGGATCAATACTAAAAACCCAAGGCATTATAAACCAAAGGGAATAATATTAAAACTAAGGGATTGATGTTATAAACCTAAGACATATAAACCCTAAGAAAAATATTATAAACCCTAAAATAAACATGGTTGACCATGATTTATTTTCATATTGACACAATCTTTCTCACAATCGAATATTGACCATGGTTAATTTTCATATTGAGACAATCTTTGTCACAATGCGACGTGGGTCCATCATTGACCATGGTTGATTTTCATATTGAGAGTCTGTGTCACAATGTGGAACTCGACCATGGTTGACGATGGATTACCATGGTTGTCACAATGTGACATTGGAGCAAGAGACAATCTTTGTCACAATGTGACCATGATTATGGACCATGCTTTACCATTATTGGCCATGGTCAACCATGGTTGAAAATTGTTAACTATGGCGGAACATGATTTTTTTCATATTGAGACAATCTTTGTTACAATGTGACATTCAACCACTTTTTATCATGTTTATAAATCCAACAGGTTTCTATTAAACCCTAGGATTATTATTATAAACCCTATGGATAATATTATACCATAGGAATATGAACCCTTAGATTAATAAATCCAAGGGATTGATATTATAAAACTAAGGAATTAATATTATAAAATCAAGGTACATAAACCCTAAGATAAATAATATAAACCCTAAAATAAACATGGTTGACCATGATTGATTTTCATATTCACACAATCTTTGTCATATTGCGACATTTGACCATGATTTATTTTCATATTGAGACAATGTTTGTCACGATGCGATGTTGGATCATTGTGGACCATGGTTGACCATGATTGACTTTCATATTGAGACAATATTTTTCACAATGTGATGCTAGATCATGGTTGACCATGGATGACAATGGTTGTCACAATGTGACATTGGAGCAAGACATAGTCCTTGTCACAATGTGACCATGATTATTGTAGAGTTCCATAACTATTTTGTTTTGACACCCATTTTCCTCTTTTTCATCATCATTATCAACTCAATAAAGGGAGTAAATCATAGATTTTGATAATCTAAGAACTCTTACATGTCCTATTTTTCATATTCCTTAATTTTCCTTATTGTTATGTTAAAGATTGCATTAGCTACAAAATTAACATGATTCTAAAACTATTTTGTAAATCGGCAGCTACCTCCATGGTTAGTGGGGTTCTGGTGCGCCAATGAAGCAACTAAGCACATGGGTAGTTGAGGATCAATCCCCTCATGGATTTCCTCCTATTCACTTGAGCCAATTCACTGAAGGAATCACATAGTGGTGCGATCAAAGACACAGGTCAAACATGTAGCAACAAAAGTCCGAGTACATCACGTTTCTTCGATTTGCTTTCCAAATAGAAAATCGACAAAATTACGCTTTTCTGTTTAGTTTCAAATTTGAATAAGGACTGAACAACAAACCTGTAGGCATAGAAGTCTCAAACTCTTGAGTAGGGGTTTCATATAAATATGTAACCTCTGTAAACGATAGTAGGGAGGAAGTAATAGTTAATTGCTGAAGAAGTAGGGAGGAAGTAAACCTTTGTTCTTGTATTAACTTGAAGTTATCTTTCTGTGATTAGATGTGTATGTGAGTGTGAATTATATCTACTCGATGCAGAGTGCCCCTGCAGACAGTCAAGGTTTTTAGTTTATTGCTCTATGATTGTTTTCATTTAATTGCTTTCTATTGTCATTGTGTTCTAGTTTAGTTTCCTTACTTCATTGCTTTCATTATTTCATATAACTTAGTTATTTGATTTACCATTTTGTTATTTGATTTATTCTTAGAGTCATTCAATAGTTTAGTTCTTCAATGATTTTTGCTTCATTACAATTAGTATTTTCATGCTTTTTAGAAATAGAACTTATATCTGCTCTGTAGTCTACAATTACAAATTTCTTTCATGCTCTTTAAGATTAGAATTTGTATATATATTTTGTAGACAAGCTTTTGTTTGAATTCCAATACTTTGTTTTATAGCAGCAAGGTGTTTATATAGATTCATAATTTTAGATGAATATCACAAGATATTCTCGGATGATATTCAAATAGATATGACCTGGAATATTAATCTAACAATAGCTTAACTCTCATTTATTCTAGTTGTAGTTTAACTTTCAAGTATTAATTTGTAGAAATCTATCTCTAATAAAAATCTGGATAACAATGAAAATCTAAAAAAAACATAACCATCATCTTACTAAACGAAAGAATATGCTTCTAGCATATATAGTGCACGTGCACTTCATAATTTTACCAACTCTGGTAGATAATTTATGCTTGCAATTAATAACATTAAATTGACCAAACATTTTGGTGTCGTTGTTGGGGAAGTGTAAATAGAAGCCTTAAAAAAATCAAATAAAAACATGACATGCATAGGGAAAGAGACTCTAGAGGTAGGTTCGTAGATTGAGGAAGAAGTTAAATTCCTACATCATCACTCACTCCACCACGAACTCGTAGTGCCACACCACCCATACAAACTCAAATTTCATCCGTAGCAGGCCAACATAGAATTCATGAAGTCTTAAGGTCCAAAATCCAATCTAAAGGTTCACCAAGTTCATCAATAGAGGTTGTGATAGAAGTATATCCCACATCTCCAACAAATGGAATAATATTTCTATCTTCAACTCGAGAACAACTTCTAGCCCAAGAATTGGAAGTTCATTCTGAAGAAGAAGAAGAAGAAACTTACTTCAAACCATTGATAGAGGAACCAAAAGAAATAGAAGAAAAACTAGATAATCCTATTGTAGAACTAGATATCTCTTTTGAGGAATCTATCATGGTTGAAGAAGGAGAAGGAGAAGTACACAATGTCAAGTTGAACAACATAGGATTGGAGGAGGAGTAGGAAACTGAGGAGGTGGTAGAGGTAGAGGAAGAGGAGATCCAAAACCTTTTGGGTTCCCTATCCTTGATGAAGATATAACATTAACAATGAAAAACATCTCACCCTCTATTCTTCCCAGTTTTCATGGAATAAGAAGTGAAGACCCATAGAACTTTCTCTTTGAATTTGAAGTATTATGTAGATCATATGATTACCTGCATGATGCTCAAAAACTAAAATTGTTCCCTGCTATTAGGTTCCTACACCAATAGGAGTCATAATTTTGAATGACTCAAATTAAACCTTGTAATATTGTACATACCTTTTCTTTTGCAAATGTTTTTCATATTCAAAAAATTAAAAATGTAAAGAGGGTATGTCCTAAAAGAATAATCAAAGGACAAAAAGAACAAAAATGTCAAAAGATATGAAAAAAATATGAACCCCAAGAAAAGGAAAAAGACCATGAAAGTGAGCAAGCCAAAATGCCACTCCTATTTACTTTTATGCATAATAAAAGATTGTGTGCAACTTTTGATCCTTGCCACAATCCATGATAGTCAAAATTTTTAAACTTGGCTATTTCATGTTTTCAATTTCATGTCTATAGGTAGAGAATAAAAGTCTCCCCAAACACTGCAATCTTTCATATAATCAGATAGGTAGAGAAAATAAAGGAGCTCAACTATTTAATCTGAGCCCTTGGATGTAATGAGATTAGATTTAGTTAGTTTACAATTGTAAAGAAAAAAAATATTTGATAAGGGTTTGCTAGCTCAAATGCACCCTAATAAAGTGAAGTAAAAATGGTAGAAAAGTAGGTGGGTTAGTAGGAGAAAATTGCATAAGTATGATGATTGGTTAGACAAAAGTATATTTATCATTCTCATCATAGAAGTTCGAGATATGAATAAACAATCAAGCATGCAAATGGATTTCAAAGTCAATTAATTAACTTCCTCCATTCATTTCACCTTTTACTTAACTAATTTCCCATAAATAAAGTTCAAAGTACTTAAAACCTTTAAGTCAAAGAGGCTTAGAGCATTTATTTGACTTTTGGAGCGACTGGACCCTCTCCTCAATGATTTATGGATATCAAGTACTAAATTCCCTTGATAAAAATTCATCCCCCCCCCCCCCCCCTTCAGCTCATTTATTTTCCTAAATAATGTTCCTTTCCTAAGTGTAAAATACTTTTGCCTAGGAAAAGCATTTCCCCCCCCCCCACATAAAGCATTTTCATATCAAAAACCCACCGAAACACATTACCCTAAGTATTAATGTTAACATGTGAAAAGCATTCAAATCATGAAAACGCATTTTCTTTGTGTGTTGTGCCCCTTTTCTGCCCATTCTTTATTAACTACTAATTTATTATATTAAAATCCCGATAATAAAACCCTTCCCCATATATATGCAACTCCTACATATTAATTAACCCTACACCTTAGTTTAAATATAAACTATAATATATAGTCAACCCACTAACTAATCAATCTGTGATTATGTTAGGAAAAACTCCATTTAAATCCTTCGTTAATCACCCTGATGGCTTAATCCTACCTTAATCCATCTTTAACCCCAATACCGCTGCACTTAAGCGCCCGTCAGCCCCCCCCCCCACTATCTTCCATGTAGCGTCTCTACCAGATCACCATGTGATCTTCCCCCTCTTCATTCGACGACCCTCATCCATATTGGGCCAACCCAACGTCCGTCCCTTACCTGCTCAAAAAGTGGTTTTTCCACTAGCCCCCGATGCTACGTGTCAGCCGATGAGTGGAATTAGGTGACCCCTCCTAAAAACCACCAGACATCCATAAGTAATGTGATAGAAACCGTTTAGTACCTCCCCGCTACACGACAAAATGACCACTATTCACCCCATACTCGCCAAAATTGACTTTTCACACATAAAGCCAAAAAGCCCCAAATCATTTATTTTCATTGGAATTTTAACTGTAAACCTCTATTCGCATGCACGTCACCTGTGAATGTTGAAGCCATCAACCCATGCCCAATTGCACTTTAAAGATGGTGCAGACTACCTAGACAACCTTGCAGCCTATACGGAACCCCTTCAACCATCTACAGTCACCAGTCGCCCTGTTCAGAGCCATTTGACCTCATTTCCAGGTATTTAAACCAGTATTCGCCCACTACCCTGTCAATTTCAAAGAAACGAGTGATTGGGTATTCTTAGTTATGTTTAAAATTAATTAAAGAATATCAAGAAACCTAAGCCTACTCTGTTTTGAACCAGTGTTGCCTTAAAAACACTATAAATTATCTCCCCCATTGTTAAATCCACAAGAACTGAGAATGGTTGCCCTAATTGCCATGGATGTGACACCCATCTCTACACCTCACTTAGACCTGGACCAGCTCCCCCTCGTTGATAGGGATTTCTAGATAAAGGACACCTCTATCCTAGAATCCCCACTCAAAGTATAGTGCCAAAGTAGAAATAGACACTTGAACCACACTGATTAAATTGGTCTGTGGGAGTCCACTTTGCCTAAGTACCAGTTCCCATAGTCCACATTTTCCCAGAAATTGTACATTATTGCCATGCCAACTATGTCCCTAGTCAAAGAGTAGTCATGTCCCCTAACTAGGCCATACTTTTCACTATCACTGCTGAATCTATAAATGAGATACTACAACTCTAGCTTGGCCAAAACTTCACTCCCCTCTCAATTGGAGACCTATTGGAATTATATCCCAAACTCAACCCTGTAATATTGGCCCAGTTAATCCAAACCTTCATCGTAGAAGAGAAGTATACCCCCAAAGACCGCCTTCCATATGTAGCAACTTTATTTTCTCCTTGGGGCAGAAAGATTGTAGATATGGTATCTAGTGTCTTGGGTTATACCACCAGCGAATATATTGATGAGATTATTTTAGCTTTCATGTCCATCTACACCCTAGGACCACCTCCTACTATCATATATGACTATGCTCAGTTCATAGATGATAGGATGCATGAACAGTTCCTCAGAATGAGTAATGAGAGAGTCTTCAAATACTCCTACGTCTTGTATCACCTTTTCCTATATTACCAGTCAGATAAATTCCCACTTACCTTGCAAAAGTTGGACACCAAGGACCAACCAAGATCAATCATCTCCTCGACCCCATTGATTCATCAATATCCATCCCCCTATTCATACAATGAATTCATAGATTCCTTTGTCCACCTTGTGCTAACCATGCTCAGTGGAACCCCTCCACCAAGAATCAATCCTAAGATTAGGAGAGTCCTTCATCTAAACATCAATCATCAGGTGGGAGACTGGTACTTGTACCCAAACCACACTAAGATCAAGATTTATGGCTATGAGCTAGCCCCATACAAACTACCTAGATACCTACCAATGACGTTATTTTCCTTGGAGTACTATAAGCAGATAATAAATTTAGATGAGGTAAACTTTGTTAAAGCAAAAAATAATTTCGAGCTCAAGATCAAATACCAATTGGGTCCGTTTATTTGTAATATCAGAGAAGTTGGAAAGGTGGTAGACCTAATCCTTTAGAGATTAAAATTAAAATAGAGCTTCATACGAAGATATGATCCCTTGGATTTCATCTACAAAAGAAGGCAGAAAAACAAGATGCCTCCCTATATCCATCACCACATCCCTGAGATAGAAAAGTATGCCAACCAATTGCAATGAGTGGAAAACACTTTAGAGGACAAGGATAATACTGAAGTTGTTGTGGAAGACACATTAATAGATATGGAAAGACAACTTGATGAAGGTTCTTTCATGCAGGTTACAGAATAGTGAGATAGGCCAAAACAGTCATATAGGCCAGAATAGTCAATGAGGGTAGAACTATCAAAAGAACTAGCAACTACTTTAAGTGCCCATCCACTTATGCAAACTCCTTAGAATGAGGAGAAGGTCCCAAAAAGGAACAGAAAAGGGGCTTCCACTTCAGGAATTCCTACTTCTAATGTACAACAAGAAATAAGCAAGAGGTAAAAGCTCAACCCAACCTCTGAGCAAGAATTTACTAATGACTCAGCTGAGGTCACCAACACAGAGGTTGAAAGAAGCAGGCCCACCACTCCATCTGGGAGTGTGCAACAGCCCTCCACATCACAGACTCACATGTTGATGAGGCAACAAAGTGTTGAGGTAGCTTCCTTTAGAATGCTTGTAGATAAAGGACCAAGATATTAAGGAAGGATACAAAGAGCTTAAAGCCAAAAATGAGAGGCTTAAGGCCCAAACATATGCCCAATATCTGACAATGACCCCCACTAATAAAAAAAGGCTAATGTCAGCCTTTGATATCAAAGAGGGGAAATGCAAATAACTTTCATCAAGCCAACCACTCAGCGGCCGAGAGCAACATGAGATTTCAAAAAGGTAGATTTTGAAGTATTGGTAATAGATATTCATCCCATTGACCAGATTGAACTACACAAGCAAATAGGGGAGATGTTATACTCCACATTAATAGGAAAGGCCATTGCTTGCCACCAATTACAGAACTACCTAAACAATATATTAGCACAATTTCATTTGGATAAGGCCTCCTCACAGGCCAAGGATAATAGAATCAAGTCCTTAGAGGACTTAGTGATTGAATTGGGACACAATCCCAACGATGTAAAAGCTAAAAAGCTGCTGATTAAAAAGAAAAATGATGGCATTGCTGCACTCAAGAAGCAACTAAAGATACCCTAGCTACATCACCCATAGATAAAGGAAGTGTTAGAATCACAACAAGGACATGAAGAGCTCATGGACTTGGTCCTGAAGCTGAACGATCAACTCAAGGAGACAAAGAAGGAGTTGGACATTTAATTTAGCCAAAGCAAAGTGACTTGGCCACAACTTCTACAACTGTCATCCCCGCAGTATCTACAATATTTCCTTCCACACTGCGAGCATCATTGGCACCCATAGCTCCACCTGCCACAACATTGGGAGTAACAATAAAATCTACAACAACAATAGGTACACAGGGAGAGAAAGCAGCAGAATTAGTCAAATCCATGGAAGAGATATCTATCTAGGCTACAGAGATGAAGAAATTAAAGGAAAAGGTGCAAGTCTGGAAACTGATTGTAAACTTTCCCAACTCCAGTAAAAAGAGGAAACACAAAAGACACTAACAATGGGTGAGAGAATCAAAATCCTAAAGAAGGATTTAACACTACAGAAACCACTTGGACAAACCAAAGAAATGCTCTGGGCCAATATCATTGACTTTGTCAATGATATTTGGCCATAAATTCAAGTGATATTTGAGTAGATAGAATTAGTGAAGATAGCTACTAAAGTTATCCAAAAAGTAAAGGAAGAATTGGGGGATAAACTAGAGGATGCCAATCGACTCATCGACTTCCTAAACAACAATAACAGATATGAGCTCCATGAGCTTAACATAGAAGATAGGACTGAGGCCATTTTGGAGATTAGGAAGGTTCTTTCCAAAAGAAACCTTATGCTTAACTTAGAAGAGAAGTGCCATAACATGCAGGTAGCCATTGATAGGTTCATGGCTAAGTTTAAGATTTTAAGGGAGAATGGTCTTCCTAGTACTATGGTCATCAATGACAAGCACATGCCCCAGCTAGAATATGGGGATAGACTAAGAAAATTTGCCAAGGAACAAGCAATTTCTTCAGCCATTAAAGCCCTCCCAACATCTGTCTCTATCTTCATGCAAAAAGTTATTTTTATTCCTTAGAATAAGTCTCAAGGTGTTTTGAGATATTTTGTAAATATGTTTGCATATATACTTCATATTTCGAAGTATTAGGTCAATTCTTATACTCTCAATGGAATTTTGTTCAAAAACTGTACAAGATTTTGTACCATTGACTAAGCCGACATGTTGGATTGATGAATAAATATTAGATATTTCAAGGGATTCATGTGTAAAGAGGAGTACAAATGAGTAATTTTCTTGTGTTGTTTTATCTCCCTTAAAGTTGTTTCATAATCTTAAATGTTTCAGAAGTCTGAATGTTTAACTTGAATATTATTTCAGATTTTTCTTAACTGCACTCTGTCTTACTGTTATATATTCTTAATGTTTTCTTTTAAACTATCTTAGCTAGGGAATTCTTAACTTCTCCTTAGCTTTCGTAGTTTCTCCTGTAGTCTATAGTAAAGGATTCTTAAGTGCCCTTTGCTCATGATTCACTATTGTTCTCCCATCTTAGCGTGAGTCTGAGGATTCTTGGTTTCCCTCTCACCCCCATTAAGACTCATCTCACCATTTAGTCCAAGGCTTTGTACTTCACTCTACTATCTTGCCCCTTGAACATTCCCGTTAGTGATTTAACTCCAGCTTTGCTGCCCTTTCTTTGAACCAAATGTTCATACAAATAAAAAACCCTCGTGAACTCTAGAACTAGCCTAATATCTAAGCAAACATAGATAAATTATATAGAGAGAGCCCTCTCTGAGCCATAGTTTGGTTAGATCCTATGCTTAGAAGTTGGATTGTGGTTACCTCAAAGCCTTCCCTTCTTCCAAAACTTCTAAGGAAAAGTTTTGAGTGATAACACCTTCCACCTTAAAGGATGCAACATTAAAATGCTTTATGAGTTTAGAAATTAATTCTATAAGGACAAGGGCACAAATGAAAGATGCATTCTTAGAGAAATATAAGGAGTATTGTATGCCTCATAGCATCAAAGATGTAGTCTTCAAAATGGTATAAAAAAGAGATGAGAATCTTAAAGACTTTGTCAAAAGATTTGTCTATAGTATCAAAAGGGAAAAAATGAATAATCGGGATGAGGAAACTTTGAAATCTCTCCTACTTAAATCTATTAAAGATGAGTGGATTAATCTTCTCAATTTAATGGGAAAAGGATATATTTCTCTATCACCATTTGCAGATATTTTTGATCTATGTGTACATATTTAAAGAGGTAAAGCAAGAATAGGAAAAAGTTCAAGGGATCCTCTTTTATCAAGAGTAAATAAATGTGCAACTCAGAGAGTAAGTAGGGAAGAAATAGGTAGTTTGCTTGATAACATTAAAACATATATTTTAGTAAGTCTTAGTGAGAAAATTGACACCCTTAAAATACAAAAAAAGCATAAAGTCAAAAATGATGCATTATCCATCTTTTGTCCTAGGTGTAGAAAGAAACATGCTCTGAGAGAAAGTAAGTTAGATTTAAAAATCATAGAAACATGTCTTATATGTCCAAAGAATCATGATACAAAAGAATGTCCCTCTATACTAGGTCTTAAGGTTGTGTTTAGTGAAGAAGGAATGTCAAATCAAATAGACCCTCTTTACATTATTACCAAAGTACCATGGAAAAATCCTCAAAAAAATCAAAGTGAAGGTTTTAATCCTCAACAATTTGCATAATCTTCACAAAATAATTGGAATCCACCTATGCCATGGCAGCCTTGGGCTCAACCACCACAATCTTGGAAGATATTCTCAATTTCAACAATATCCACGAGCTTATTCAAATTCTCCAACACAATACTTCCCTCAAACCAACCCTTTACCTCAAGCTCAAGCTCAAAATGCAAATACACAGCTTTCTTTGCCATTTTCACAAAGACCCAATCAATTATCCACTCAACCACTCCCAAATCCAAACAATAAAACTTCTCAACCCGTTTACAACTTAGAAGGACAAAATCCTCAAACTTATATGATAACTCCATTAGTTTTGAATAATGTTCAATTAAGTTGTGGTAGATTATTAGGAAGGAAGAAACCATGTGTTGTTATTTAGGAAACAGAAAATAATTCTAAAAAAAATAATAATAACTGTGAAGAAGAGATTTCCCTTACTCAAAAAGAAAATATTGAAAGGGATAAAAATCTCACACATTCTAATAATACTCCTATTATAGAACAACTTTCAGTATCTATCTCAATACCACATTTTCCTTAAAGGTTGAAAATCGATAAAGGAGTAGAAAAACAAATCATATTGCATGATTATGATATATTAGATGAATTGAAAATTGTATGTATACAAATTCCTTTATTACAGGTAATAAAATAAATACCGATTTTTTCAAAAACAATTAAGGAATTGAATACTAAAGGATCAAGAAGAAAAAGAAAAGAAATAAAAAGAAGAAAATAATAGTTCAAAAATATTTACTCTTACGAAGCTCCATTGTAAAAACACACATCAATGGAAATGAAATACCAAACACAGTGATTTAACTAGGAAAAACCATAAACATAATAAACAAACAAACTATGGAAAAATTGAAGCTTCCTAATCTTCAATACACAACAACATTGTTACAATTAGGAGACATGTCTATAATTAAACTCGATGGTGTGTTAGAAGATATATATCTATCCTTGGCTTCCTAGATTCTAACACCCAAGAATAATTTAGGAGGACATCCATTAATTTTAGGAAGGCCATGGTTAGCTACAAGTTATGCTTTTGTCACTTGTAGATCACAAGACATGTTTTTTTAGATCTTAGATGGAAGCTCAACAAAGAAATTTACATTGTAACCACTTGCAAAAATAATGATAGAAGTAGAAAATGAGGAATGGATAGATGATGACAATGATATACAACCAATTTGCACCATTTCACAAATAAATGATGAGGATCAAATTTTATTTATTGTAATTTCATTGGATAATGAAATTATTGCCTCTTCGTATGAGCCACATTATGGTTTTACAAGAGAAATTTCAACTTAGTATTGGAAATTATCATAATATCTCTAGTCATAAAAGCTTCCAATGTCACAAAACCCATATATTTATATTATGAATTATGGAAATTATCATAATATTTCTAGTCATAAAAGCTTCCAATGTCATAAAACCCATATATTTATATTATAAATTATGAAAGAGTAGTTTTTAAATGTTATTGTTTTTTAGCTTAAGAGATTCAAGAAAAGAAATTATGGTGAAATGAAATTGGGGTCTAATAATGACTTGTATTATTTAAATTAGTTTTCTATTATACATAAATTTAATACCAAAAAATATCATTTGAATTGTTATTTTATTAAAATTTATAATTTCATTAAATTTATAAATAAAAAAATAAACAAATTCATTTAAACAAATTTTTAATTCTAATCAAAATAAAATCATTTTAAAATATCATATTAGTTTGACAATCGATATCCTAAGAGAAATAATTGAAATGAAATTTGACATTTTCTCAATTAATAGCCATCGCCTTTATGAATCACCATAACCGTGTATTGAAATCATTCTTTAAACCATGAGTTTTTTCGACGACAAACCCTAATAATACAGACACCCTGAAAATCAATAAAATTTAAATTCGTTTTGCAATCTAGTCACACGATTGAGCATTGTGCATCGAAATAATTTTCTGTACTAGAATTTAGCTAGAAAAATGGAAATGGACAATTCTAATTAATTGTTTGTAACATACTAAAACCTTGACACCTGCAAATAATTATTTACAAAAGACATTACACTTTGAATGTTTCCTGAGCACTTGGGTTCGTTGGCGGGGTAAGGATCAATCCCCAGGACTGCAGCACCCCGCATGGATTTACGCCTACCTCGTTGGCATGCCTTTGGATGGGACCTCTCCGTTAATGCGGAGAGAACCCCGAGATTTCCCACTTAAACCTGCAGACCTTCATTAATAGAGATGAGACCGGATTTCACCTCCACCGTTGGATCAAACGAAATCTACGGTTTCCATGACTAGGAACATAACCCGACGGTTTAACAGAATGCTCTGCGACGGCTTGGGTAATTTGGTTTTGCAACAGATGATGACCCAGATGGAGGAATGAGGGAACGACAGAACTTCCCTGTCTGGTAGAAACGCCTCTAACCCCAAATCCCACCTGACAGTTGCCTCTTTCATTATTTGATACTTACATTTTTCCTGAATCACTCTTCTCGGCTTATGCGCAGGTGGAAATGTTGATAGCGGGACTTTGGCTCCGAAGGAAAGTGTTGTGGGTTCGTCCTACAAACCAGAGGTAATCGTTATGACAATATTGTTGATTTTAGGTGTGCCTTGCCGCCTGTTGTTCGGCAAATCCTCCTTCAGAGGAGCTCGTTCTCTGAACCCGCATTTCTCTAATAAGGCTCTTTCGATTTTCTCTCTCGCTTACTCTAATATATTAAAATTGTCTGCAGGTACATTCAGGTCTCTGTCACGGTTTACCCTAACATGGGTTGGCCGTCTATAAACATTATTGGAACACAACTATTTACTGTTGGACTATTATAATTGAGTTTTATTATTATCTCTATTTTCTTTGTTAGAGTCCAGGATTGTCCACCTCTGTTTTGATGATATAAGTTTGGCTTCGTACAACTATAGTCAGAGCTCAGTTAAAACTTGCAATGGATAATGCTGAATATCGTCTTTGAATGAGATTTATATAGTTTGTCATTCTCAGTGTGCTTTCATTTATAAAGATGGTTAAAGAAGTACTGGTGAATTTCCATGGATTGGCTGAATACGGGTTTTGGTTCAATAACACAGTAGGCTACTAAATATTTAGTGCAACTATTGATAATCAGAGATAACAGAATTAGTTGCTTTCCTACTATAATTCGTCCTTTTACTTAAGGTCTATAATAACTTAGGTGCTTCTTTTAAGGGAATGGAAATTAAATATTGTCAATACCTCTTTCTTTTATGCGATGATGTCTTTCAATTATTTGACTGTACTGAAACTGTAACAAATATCATGACTGTACTGAAACTATAACAAAATATCAATTGCCTACTACAAATATCATTTGCCTACTACTATTATCATTGACACAGTCTTAATAGCACTTCATATCATTTGCCTACTACTATTATCATTGACGAAGTCTTAATAGCACTTCATTAGCATGTTAACTTCTTCATTTCATATAATAAAGAAAATAATCTATTTTTCCTACTGATAATGATTAGAACAGAATTGCTACTTATCTATTTCCCTGTTTTACTTGTAAACATGAATGTATTTACACCCTGTCTGTAAGGTCTCACCACCCAGCCTTGGATCTAGCAATTATGTCCTTGGATCTAGAAATTATATCCAGAATCCCCTTCAGAGCTCTTCCAACTTTTGACAGTTAATAAAAAATTGGGTTCCTTGGGCATTAGGACTATGTCCAACTTCAAGTTTCATCCAGCGCTAGGAAAACTAATCACAAATCACAGCATAGTCCCTTTCCCATTTTCCCAACCCTTGAAAGATGGGGAACTATTTGTAACTATTTTCAACAGTTATTTTAATTGATTCCTCAGTTCTTTTACAAACTAATCAGATTCTTTTAATTAATAATTAACAACATCTATTCTGGCTTTTCAGCCTAATTGTTTTAACAATCAAGGTTAAACATAATAGAATTAATAGTAATAAGTAAAACTTGTTAAAAGTAAATGTTGGTGCACCATTGGGTGTTAAGGCTCCCTCCCCTTGAGACAACACCATCCCTAGTGTTCTTTTCAATAAAATAATGTGAGATAGGCTTTATGCATAGCTTCCTCTTCTTACTAAGTAGCTTCATCTTGGCCAAAGTGCTTCCATTGCACTTTAACTTGGGTGATGGCTCCTTTTAGCAAGATGGTTTCTGTGGGATCAAGGCTATGAAGAGGCTTTGCCAGAAATTCTTCCTCATGTTGAACCTGTATGCCTTCCCAGTTAATGATATGACCAGCGTCACACACATTTTTTTAACAAAGACACTTGAAAAGAATTGTGGACTTGGATATAGCTTGGGAGCACTAGATTGTATGCTATGGGCCCAATCCATTCTAAGATTTGAAATGGTCCACAGTAATGGGGTGCCAATTTAGCACAACCCTTCCATTGTAAGGTAATTTTTCTGGTTTTAACTTTCAAATATACATGATTCCCCAACTCGAGTTCTTTATGAGTCATTTTCTTATCTTCATAAACTTTCTTTATGAGTCATTTTCTTATCTTCATAAACCTTTTTCCTATAGTGAGCTACTTTTAAGTTCTCGTGAACCTTTTTAACAGTGGCCTCCATCTTAGTTAACATATCAAGACCCAATGCTAACTTAACTATTCCAATCAGTGGGTACCCTACACTTTCTTCCATACAACACCTCAAAAGACCTCATACCCAATGATTCTTGATGTCCATTATTGTAGGCAAACACTACCAGGTAGAAGTAGTACTCCAACTTGTGTGGTTGTTGCATTAAGAACATTTTCAACATGTCTTCCATGCCTTGATTTACTCTCTCTATCTAGCCATTCATTTGTGGATGGTAGGCCATATTGAATTGAATCTAAGTACTAGGAGGGTTTTCCAAAATGCAGATGTAAATTTTACATCCCTGTCAAAGAGATTACCACTTGGGGTATTCCATGTAGTCAAATTATTTCCCTCATAAATATGTTTGTGATCTCTACCATATTATAGGTGGACTTTATGGGTATGAAATGAGTGGTCTTGCTCAGGGTGTCCACCACAACCATGATTGGGTCATGTTTCTTCTTAGTACCAGGCAACCTCGTGATAAAGTCTAGGGTGATCATGTCCCATTTCCACTCAGTCTAGGGTGATCATCTCCCATTTCCACTCAGCAATGGGTAATGGTTGCAACAAACCAACATGATGTTGATGTTTTGCGTTCACCAATTGGCACTCTAAGAATTTGGATAGATATTCAGACACATCCTAAGTGGCCAAAAATTCTGGCATGTGGGTGAGTAGTGTAAGGCTTTCTATGGGACTCATCCAATAATAATTGCTTGACAAAATTCTGGTTAGGAATATATATCCTGTTTTTTAATGTTAACATTTTGTGGAGATTAATACCATAATCATATTGTTACCCTATTTCCAGAGCTTCTAAAGCTTGCTACCAAAGTAATGCATACTCATGGTCTTTGATGGATGTTTCTAGAATGATGTGAGCAAGGTTAGATTGTACTTGGTTGTATTGCCGTTCATAAATGCATTGTACTTTTCTACTTAATGCATATGCTACTTGGTTTTCCTTCCCCTTAAGGTGTTTCATGTCAAAGTCAAATTCACTCAAGAATGCAACCCATCTCGCATGCCGAGAATTTAAGCTAGACTGGTTAAAGAAGTGTGTAAGGCTACTAGGATGAGTTAATAACATAAATTTCTTTCCTAGGAGGTATTGTTGCCATATTTTGAGTGTATGTACTAATGTGGTTAAGTCCAGATCATATGCCCAGTATCGTTGCTCATAATGCTTCGGTTTGTATTATTCATAGGCTATGACCTTTTCTTGTTGTGTTAATACACCACCTACACCTTCCTTAGTTGCATATGTGCATACCACAAATGATTTTTTATGGATCTTCTACTTTTAGCACCGGTGCAGTAGTAAGTAACTGCTTTAACTGATCAAAACTTTGCTAACATTTCCATGTCCAATGGAAGGAATGCCCCTTTTTCTATAGTGAGGTCATAGGAAAAGTTATTTTTGAAAAGCCTTCAATGAATCAACAATAATAACCTACAAGGCCCAAAAATGATGTAATTTCAATAATACTTTTTGGAGTTGTCCATTCTCTAATAGTTTTGATCTTTTATATATCCACAGCTATTCCCTTAGCTCATATAACATGGCCTAAGTATTGAATTTGACTCTTGTTAAAATCGCACTTGTTATACTTTGTGTACAACTCATTGTCTGCAAAATCTGCAATATTATTCTCAAGTGCTTTTCATTCTCCTCCTCGTTTTTTTTGAATAAATTAGTATATCGTCAATAAAAATCAATACAAATTTATCTAAAAATGGCTAAAAAATGTTGTGCATGAGGCTCATGAAGGTGGTTGTAGAATTGGTAAGGCCAAAGGGCAGTACATGAACTCGTAATGACCTTAACGAATTTAGAACGTGGTTTTGCAAATGTCTTCATCCTTTATTCTGATCTCGTGGTAACCGGACCTTAAACCAATTTTTGAGAATACACTAGTCCCCTGCA
The DNA here is from genome assembly GCA_000404065.3 of Pinus taeda. Taxonomy (NCBI): domain Eukaryota; kingdom Viridiplantae; phylum Streptophyta; class Pinopsida; order Pinales; family Pinaceae; genus Pinus; species Pinus taeda. Next base: position 26,033 of record APFE030144561.1, on the reverse strand, counting down.
CTTGATCAAATAGATCATCAATATGGAGTAAAGGGTACTTATTTTTAACAATCAAATTATTTAGCTAATGATAATCAATGCATAGTCTTAATGCTCCACCATTCTTTGGCACAAACAACATAGGGGCTCCCGAAGGAGATACACTAGGGTGAATGTACCCTTTATCCAAAAGTTCGTGAAGGTGCATTTTGAGTTTTATTAACTCACTGATTCTCATGTGGTAAGGTGATTTCGAAACAGGAGTTGCTCAAGGTATTAATTCAATGGTAAAATCAATATCAAGCCTAGGTGGCAATAAGGGATGGATCTCCGGAACACATCCACTAAATCCCGAATCACAAGAATATTCTCCAATAAAGTGGTCTTGTTTCGGTCATTGGTGTATCCTACTTAGACAACATAAATATGGAAGCGCCTCCTAATGCATCTTTCAAGCTGATTAGCCATAATAGGACATAATTTATTGTTTTTATTAATCCCTTGAATTTCCTTTCTCTGCCCCAACTTTGTGAGGTAGCTTACAAATTTCTCTTTACATTCAACTAGGGACCAAAGCCCTTCCAACCAATCCATTCCTATTAATACATCATATGAACCTAAGGGGAGTATATTCACATCAACATAGATGGGCTATCATGAAAATATTATAGGGTAACTTTCTATTTTCGTAGATACCCTTCTTTTTGTTCCGGTATTTCTTAAATTTACTGCTTTGTAGCTAACATTTCTCTACCACTTTAGGACTAATGTAGCTTAGGCTAGCACCCAAATCAAATAAAATAGAAACATCTTGATCAACAATCATACCTTCACACTCAATCATGGTGGGTTGGTATTCTTCTTGGTGCTCGTCCATAGCAGCATTAATTCTAGGCATGCTTCTTGCTACGTCTCCAACTTTGGAGGCCTCTTGCATATTTGAGAGTTGTTATGTTCTAGTCGTGTGTGGACAATTTTTGTAGTAATGGGATTCTCCACATCCCTAGAATTATAGACGTTGTTTTGGCAGTTGATGAGTAGGAGGCTTATTAATGCCCTCTATTTGTCTATTCTTGGTGTAAGCTGGGAATTTGCGCGGGTTCCTTGTTAATTTCCAGAAAGTTCTTTTCTAATCACTCCTTCAATTTGTGACTTTTGGTTGTGTGTTTGGGGGTAAATTCCTCATTCTCCTTCCAATGGCTCCTTTGGGCCCCTCACTCTTCTGTTCATTTATTGATAACACATATAGGCATTTTTCACTGCATCATCCATTGTTCTAGGACAATCAAATTCTAACTTCTCCTTCATAAAGTTGGGTAAGCTACTAATAAATCACCGAATTTTGGCTTTTTCCTCCTCCGAAACATATCATAACAAGGAAGTACATTGTTTCACATACTCATCCATGGTCACGGTTCCCAACCTTAACTCATGGAACTCCTTTGCTTCTTCATCGTAGTAACATTCACTTGAATATTTGTCCTTAAAATGTTTCTGGAATTCTTTCCACTTCACTTGTTCTTTGTCAATTTTTCTCACAATTTTAATCTCTTCCCACCAGAGGGTGGCCTTTCCCCTTAATTGATAGACTGTTAGTTGTGTTTTAAGTTTGTCAGTATATTCATAAATCTTAAAATATTTACCCATGTCGATCAACCATGCTTCAACAACTTCTTCAAATTCTCCTTCAAACAATGACGATTTTATTTTTTTGAACTCACCTTGTAATTCCATTTTCTGTCCTTTTGTCTTTCTTTGGTTGGAAACATTATCTGAACGCCCCTCTTCATCCTCCTTATGTCCCCCCTCTTCATCCTCCTTATGTCCCTGTGCCGACTCTGCATTATTTTTGCCATGATGGGCTATTTTGGTCTTCTTCCTATTCTTTGTACTTGGATCTAATCCTCATTGATTCTGTGAGTTGGATAGGAATTTAAGGATCTTTTCATGTTCTTGCCTCAGTAATTTTTTCTCTGCCCTCAAGTTCATCATTTATGCATGTAGTTGTTGCACTCTTTCACCTAGGGCAGTGTTGGCTTACAAAGATTCTTCTCCCAACTGTATCCATATATCCTGGTTGGCCTCCACATAAGGCACTTTTGGTTGGTTTGATAATCTGGGACTCACATACATATCTACTCTTCAGTGCTGACCTCTGTCTCTGTGTACACATTCATACTTACTCAATTAGTATTATTGATTTACATACAAGCATATTTCATCTTTTTATATATATATACTCTTCATATGTGTAGGTGTATATATTGATTCCATAAGTCTAAGTGTGTGATGTTGACTCTAATAACATTTGTAACATACTAAAACCGTGATACCCGCAAATAATTTTATACATAAGAAATATATATAAAAATATTTATATAGGTATTGTTTGACATTACACTTTGAATATTTCTTGGGCACTTTGGTTCGTTGGCGGGGTAAGCATCAATCCCCAGTTCTGCAACAACCTCGCATGCATTTACTCCTACCTTGCTTGCATGCCTTTGGATGGTACCTCTCCATTAAGGCAGAGAGAACCCCGAGATTTCTCGCTTACATCTACAAACCTTAATTAATAGTGATGAGACCGGATTTCAGGAAAGTCTCGAACCTCAGCACTTGGCATCACCTCCACCATTGGATCAAAGAAGATCTACAGTTTCCATGACTAGGAACATAACCAACTGGTTTAACGCAATGCTCTGCGAGGTCTAGGGTCATTTGGTTTTGTAGCGATGGTGGAGCTTCGGCTCTATGACAAAAGATGACCTAGATGGCAGAATGAGGGAACGACACAACTTCCCTATCCGGTTCACCTCTACCATTACTCAGGTACAACATAGAAACACCTCCAGCCCCAAATCTCACCTAGCAATTTCCTCTTTCCTTATTTGAAACTTACATTTTTCCTAAATCACTCTACTGAGCTTATGCATAGGTGGAAATGTTGATAGCAAGACTTTGGCTCCGAAGGAATGCATTGTGGGTTCATCCTACAAACCAAAGGTAATGGTAATCTTGCCCAAGAGGTTTCATCCAAGATGTTTTTTCTTTTTTTGCTTGAGAGCTGGTTATGAAAATATTGTTGATTTCAATTGTCCCTTGCCACCTGTTGTTCGGAAATTCCTCCTTCAATTCAGCTCATTCTCTGATCCCGGATTTCCCTAATAAGACTGTTTAAATTTTCTCTCTAGATTACTCTAATATATTAAAACTATTATAGGTACATTCAGTTACGGAATTTATGAATATGCATACTGAGAAAGAAGTTCTTTGAAGTGGAGTCGTGTTCTTACAATGGTTATTGCCTTCATTTTTCACGTTGGTTCCCTCAAGTGTGACCCACGAATGTTTCCAAGCAACAATCTCCATTTAGCTATGTTGGCTTCAAGGGACCTGACCCAGGTTCAGCATTATTTAGCCAAACAAATTCCTACAATACTGGCCTTTTCGGCATCAACTCACCTGGTGCAAACTGAAGTCTCATCCGAAGCTATATGGGGGGATTTTGGAGCCAAGTTTCTGCACCCTTGAGATGGTTGTGATGTTGTTTGATCTCTCTATCCTTGCCTTCGTGTAGGTGATTTCGCTCTATGGATTCTAAGACAAACCCTTTACTCCAACCTTCAATAACTTCGCGAAAGTATACGGTTGACCTTTGCGTATCCCTAACGTGAGGCTTAGGTACTTTCACACTGCTATGGCAGTGAGCCATGCAAATTCCTCAATTATCCTAAGTGATTTGCTTATCATGTTAAATACTTAAAGTTATCACCATGTAGGAAGATATTCGTGATTGCGTTAAATTATTTAGTGTAATTGCATTCATTCTCACATCTTATAAGCATAATAAGGAAATTCATACATAGATATCCAAACCCATTAGCACAACAAATACACAAAAATTACAGAATAAATCCTTTTATTAATATCTTCCAAGTGTTATAGGCTCTGTTCACCTTGCACACACAGCTGTAGGGGTCTGCACAATCAACTACAAACTTCTACCCTAGGCCTCTATGCACTTAGGTGCAAAGCCTCTACCTAAGCTACAACCGAGGACTTAGACTTCTTGCCCTAAGGCTATGACTCTTTTCCTTGTCCCATTGATCGATTGATGATGCCCTTAACTACTTAGAGCTTAGCTTTTTTTATACTATCCCATGGTCCACGGACCATGGGTAGACCTCTTACAACTGACCTTACTTTACAAAATTAAGGGCACACTTGCTAAATACAAATATCCAGCAGTTAAGATTGCAACTTCTTGGGTCTTGTTGCTTTAAAAATAAACAATCCCTACTACCGTTAACTATTATGTGGAATAGTACTCACATTTTCCAGCTTTGGTGCAACAACATCGAGTGAATGGCGGTTTGGGATGACGCGACATTAGTGGCGACAACACTGTTGGTGTGACAGTGGATCAACGCGTGGTGTAACAACATCCTATAACAACATCCAATGTGTAACAACAACGTGTACACTTGTGCTCCAAAAAGACTACAACAATGTTGAAGATTTTAACAGTTTAAAATAATGTATAAATACTGAGTTATGAATGGATGGTGTTAGTGACTTAAAATTTAAGTGGGACAACGACTGCAATGTGCTACAAACACTAGGAATTGAAAATAACATTGTGAAAATGAGGTTGAAATGAAGTGTATGGGAAAATAGAAAATGGGAGGGAAAACGGGGTTAAAAGATGAAGTGACATGTACATAATGGATGACATGATGAAAAAGACATGATGATTTGATGGGATGACATGGTGATGACATGGTGAAGTAGCTTTCCACGTCACGCTCGATTGCTACAGGGTTACGGGGACACCTACTATGACGGGGAAACCCACTTGTAGTGATCGTGCAAACGATCTCAACCATTGACTCATAGTCAACCCATCTATTATTTATTTCTCTACAGAGGAATGAGAAGACATAACCACCGAGTTGTTTGCAATGTTGGGTTGGAGCCATCTGAGGATCGCGACATGAAAATCAAGTCCACTCGATGAAATAGCGTGTCCTTTAACTTTTGTAATATTTTTTCAAAAAAGTCCGATAGAGCACCACCAAATTATTCATATTAATGCTACATCATGCTCAATTTTAATGTTAATCCACCCTTTATTAAATCAAAACCTTAGCACTTATTCTGAATTTTGATTTTTGTTTTAAAATATATAATATTTTTTTTTCACAATTTAAAACATAGTGAAAAATGAGCTACAATAGGTATCTCACTTTTTTGTAATTTATTTTCTTATTAGGAGGTCTAGTTTTCCTTTAACCAACACTAATATCCATCACTTTTGTAGAGAAACATGGTGTTTGAAGTTATGTCATATTTACCTAAAGGGTTTGGAAGTTGTTTTCATCTATTACTTTCCAAAATATTTGTATATGACTAACTCTTTATTGGAAATATTTCAGAAATTTGTTTTGCGAGGAATCTTCTCAGAAACATGATTTTTGGTATTTGTTGTACTCACGTATCTTTAATAAAATGAGCTGTATTTTCTATCATATTTTTGTGCATATTTCTTATGGAATTTTTACTTTTATATCTTTAGTTTTTTTCTCTTAAATATACATAAATTTATCACAACTTATGCTTTGCAATGGTTTGAAGTCATAAGGCTTTACTTTGCAAATTAATTTGTTGCTATTTTTTATTTGGTTGATATCACTCTTTATAATGTTTACCTATTCATTTTTGTGAATACTTATAGCACTTTTATATTTAATAGTTTTAGTTTTCATTTATATTTTATTTAAACTCTAAATATACTTATGTTCATTATAAATACTTGTAATTCTTAAGAACATAGGTTAAGGTGTAAAATAATGAGTTTCTTGTTCATTATCTTACATGCACTGTGAGATTGGAGATTTTTTGGAGGAAGTCTAACAACCTCTCCACCATCAACAATATTTATAAAATCAACCTAATGATTAGACCCATTATCAAAACATAATGAGGAAGGAAGGGAAGATGATCCTAGATTGTTGTTCTCGCCAAAATGAACATTTCCTGGAAAAAAACATCCTTATAGGTGGGATCAAAGATCAAATAATCCTTGTTTATTGGAACTTGAACAAGATTTATTCCTCACCCATATATTTTCTAATTACTTCTACATGAGATCAAAAATCAGGTTTTATAACCAAAGGTGTTTGATGCACGAGCATCCTTAGTCTTGGAAAATCTTCATGACAAAAATAAAGTAAGCTTTATTTTGAAAATAACTTACTAGCTTAGGGTTCCCACTTAATCAACATGTGCCATAGCACATGTGTTCATGGAATAATAAAGAAAATCTATAATGTTACTAAATATTGATAGAATCTTTCCAAAATTGATCTTTCTAAAAATAATAACACCCATTTTAAATGGATATGACTAAATTTCATCAAACACCCATTTTTATAACCTCCTAAACACTTATAGACCCCCCATTCCTATATTCTCCCACACATTCCCTTTCCCTCACCCCCTTCAAATACCCACAATATATTGGCTCTAACTTTTAGAATTTTAAAACACGTTTATGAATGAACATGTAAAGATATTCATCAACAATGTGAAGCTCTTGTGCTTAATGGTGGGTGTTTTTGTAGAATAGCCTAGATTCATAACTATCCATCTCTGAAACCACTAGAGGGATCAAATCTCTTTCTACTGTAAAAGAGATTTGATCCATGTAGGTGCTTGGTAGATTCCTAGTTAAGATGGATCTAAGTTGGTTTATTCTTAACTGTGCATTTTTAAATAATTTTATATTTAATTGTTTGTTCCCATTTGATATATAAAATAAGGATAATATTTTTTTTGTTATAATAAAACTTAAAACCAATAATTGGGCCAAGATACAACATAGTGTGGGGGAGATGTGTATGAATTAAATGTTAGATTAAACATTTTTTGATTTTTATTTTTTATATTGTAATCTTGTTTTATATTAATAAAATTACGAACAAATTTTTAGATACCAACCTAGATCCATCTTAACTAATGATCTACCAGCTAGGTAGAGGGATCAAATTTTTTGATATGAAAACCTCTTTTAGAGTGAAAAGCGAAATTGTTAGATACAAACATAGATCCATCTTAACTACCCATCTACCAAGGGGTGAGAGGGATCAAATATTTTCATATACAAACTTATTTTAGAGTGAAAAGGGATTTGATCCTCTCCCTTGGTAGATCTAGAGTTAAGAAGGACCTAGGGTGGTTTAATTTCCCCTTCAATTAGCCTATATTCCACATGAATACCATCCGTCAATATCACAAGATATTTTCATTTTCATTCTTATTTTATTTTTATAGGGTTATTTTATTTTATTTTATTTCCATCTAGCTAACATTACATCACGACATCTATACCATACTAAAAAAAATTCAAAATATACATGTGAGATTGGAATATATATCAGATAAATAGTAGTTTCTTTTTTTTTTTTTGGGTAAAGGCTAATTCTATTAAAAAGTAAAAATATTTACAGAGAGGACAAGGCCTCAAAGGAGGTACAGGAAGTATTCATTTTCACAAGCAGATAATCCCAAAATTAGGATTAATCTAATACAAAAACTCTGAGACAAAAAAACCCCTCGTAATCCAACACCAAAGTCTATTCATTTTCACAAGCAGATAATCCCAAAATTAGGATTAATCTAATACAAAAACTCTGAGACAAAAAAACCCCTTGTAATCCAACACCAAACTCACTGAACTGCCCAGTTGTAACTGAGCATGCGTACATACACACAAAATTGACAATGTGACCTGGATGTAAACATGATTCAAAGAGATGTAGTCGAAGAAATAAAGATAGTAGCCATATAGGCGATACAAAAAGAAATTGAGACCAGAGAGAACCAGAGTAGCACCCAAAACCTAGAATTCTTTAGACATTGGAGTCAATTTATGGATCCTCCTCTACAATTGGGCAAGGATCCCCCATCCACACGTCGTCCATGTTCACCCTATGAGCCGAAGCATTGCCAACTGGAGAAATTTCCAAGTGTTACGAGCTGTCCGAGCCATCTGGCTGTTGATCAGGAGCAGGGGTGTTCTGGTTCTCTAGCTGTTGATCAGGAGCAGGGGTGTTCTGGTGAGAACCATCAGGAGGCATGGGGATATCATCCTCAAATCCTTCTGCCTACGTATTTTCGCCATGGAAATCGAAGCCCACATCAATCCCCAGCTGTGTGATGCCTCGTGGAGAATCAGTGGAAGGGGTGTTCGATTTAGCAGTGGGCTTGGCTTCCTCTTTTGAAAAATGACCGTGATGCTAGCAGATAGAAGAGGCTGGTTCAATCGACTATGGAATGTGAATTGGCTGGTCTGAAAGGAGCTATAAGGGGTAGGTCTGCTGGTTACAGAGGCGGGAGAAGCTGAAGCCAGAGGAATGACGAGCGGAGGAGCAAGCTGAGAGTGCCCTCACCCTCCACGACCACCACCATGGCGGCAACTGCCACGATGGTGAACCATTGACACAGGGACCGGATAGTCTGAGGGAGCAGAAGAACGAGGAATGTAGCACCTGCCTGCAATGGAGCTTAGGTAAGGTTGCCTACAATGGCCGAAAGACTGGTGCTGTGAGCATGGAAGGAGGCGAGGGTTATAAATCAACCGGAGGAACCGAATCCACCATCAAAGCCGAACCAAGAGAGATTTCGCGAGCTCTCTGCAAAATTATATTCGCATGAGGAGCGATCCCCCTATAGATAATATCCATCTCATCCATCTCCGTAATGGTCTGGGGAGGTGCGCACTGTTGCCACCCGCTGTACGAGCTCCGTGCAGTGGTATTAATCCGCATTAATAACTGTCGAACCACCCGCATCCGGGTAGATAAATAGTAGTTATAAATTAAATTCAATTTACAATATAAATTACAATAATAATTTTATAATGATATTTAAGGTTAATTAATAAGCATAAGAGAATTTAATACTTATAGAAATGTAGAATATAATAAAACCTTAACCATCATATTCACCCACAGCTTACCATGGATATTATTGATTTGTAAATAGGATTTGTTACAATACCATGAGCCAATACCATGACTTAGGCCCAAAACAATAAATCATTTCAAAAAAAATTATAAATATTTTATTTCAATTTTATTTTATAATTTTTTAAAATTAGATGTAAAAGAAAAAGGGTATGGAACAATGTTGTAATGCTCATAAATGAGTGTAAAATTTTAAAGTGGTATTGAATAATTATAAATGGCCAAGTCTAGAGAAAATGACATTTTTAGAATTTTTTTTATTATTAATTTAGACCAAAATCCACTAGATATTTTTAAAAAATTGAGTTTAAGTTGTTTGATCTTTAGAATTTTAAAGATTTTAAAGGTGAGGAATACATTTATACATTAAAAAATTCTTTGCAAACAACAAAAAAATCACATTCCTTATTTTACTAGATTGGAGTGAAAAAGTCTATTGCCTAAGTTAGAATAAGCCATAATAAATAGTTAAAAGTTATACAATTAAATTTGTCATGTTGTAATTTTATTTTTATTAATAAAATTACTAATAATTTTTTTTGATAAAATAATATACATATAACATTGAAATATATAAATAGTAGTTATAAATTACTATCCATTTTACCATATAAATTAAAATAATGATTATTTAATCAATTTATTTTATTAACTTAAGAACTCTATGGAATTTTACAAAAACATTAAGGTTACAAAGATATATTAACCCCATTTTACCATGAAATTATTGACATGTAAAATAGGTTTTGTTACAATACCATGGGATAATACCACATTTATCAATACCACATGCCTAAAAACCATAACTCATTTCAAAATCAAAATATTTTATAAATATTTCATTTTGATTTGATTTTATATGATTTTTTAAATTATACTTAAAAAGAAAAAAAAAGTTATGGGAAGGTTTGATATGTTAATGATTCTAAATATTTAGACATAAATTCAATTAAAAAATAATAAAAGGTGGAAAGTAATTAAGTGGAGAGGCTATCTTCAACACTTAATGGCATTTAACATTGAGTGAGTCAAAGTAAAAAAAAAAAAGTCTTGAAACAAAAAAAATACAGTAAAATAATTTTTTTTTTAATTATTAATGATAATTATCAATAAAGCATTTTGACTTGATCCAATTATATACAAATAAAAATAAAATAATATAATACAATATAAAATTAATAATTATATTTATAATGATAATTAATAGTGATGATGATATCATTAAACCAATTTGTTCTATGGTAAAGAGAGTCTAATTGTCCTTCTTCAAAATCTTGTTTTGTGTGTTAGGTAGCACTTAAAGAAGATTTCCAAGATCATTATAGTTGGGCTCTCTTAATAAGTCAAGAAGATTAGAGGTGTGACTCATGATAGGAAATTGATAGTGGATGTGGCCAAGTGCAACTTCTTAGTATCACAAATATGGTACCAAGAAGTATTGGGAGTAGACCAAGACCATGTCTCACTTGAAAGTTTATGACAGTTAGAATGATCAAACTCACTATCTACTAGAAGCCAACAGCGATGAAATGTCTACTAGAAACCAAGAGGGATGAAACGTTTTGAGATGTAAATCTCTTTTCAAATGAAAAAATTAAATCTAGACACTTAGTAAATTCAGAATCAAAATAAGACACTTGGTAGATTGAGAAGTCAATTGAGAGTGAAGATAAATGTAGAGTGGCCATATTTAAAGTTAATATAAATATCTCTACTGGATCAAAAATGATTTTTCTAAATAATGTCCAACAAAGTTAGTTTATATATATATATATATTGACTTATAATTTTTTTGTGAAGATCAAACGTAAAACCTAACCTCTTTTCTAAAGCGAATCAAAGCACAGCCCCAATAAAAAGGTGAGAAGGGCAATAAAAAAGGAGAGAACGAAGGCCATTGAAGTGGAGTGCGTGTGGTCCATTGTCGAAGTGGAAGATGATGCCACCGCCTCTCTTGTTGCTCTCGAATACTGTGACTCTTACGACTTGCCTGTCCCCAAACACAACTTAATTGGTAAAGAAATGCGAACCTGTCTCCGCCATTCTCGCTCACACTCCAAAATAGAGTCTTGAAAAGTCGAAGAAATGCGAAACTTTCTTTTTCTGCAATTTGTAAAACCCTACGTAGGCCTTTCGAAAAATACTCACTTGGCTTGTGTCACTTTTCCCGCGTCTAGCTGGACCAAACTTGCATCTTGGCCCTGGAAGTTCATCGATCTCTGAGCAACACTTTATTAGAACTGATCGAATTCTGATATATCAACGACCTATTATCTCCATAGTCTATAAGCACTGGTATTCTCAGCATTTTCACATGGCTTGTGCCCAACTAATATTTTTGGAAAATTCTTAATAGGAATCTTATGCTTTCTAATAGATTATATTAGAGGGGAGAATAACAAACCATAACTAAAACACACTTGTGAAACCATAGATTGGATCTGACTGCTTCATAACACCAGGTATGAATGACTAAAGCTTTTCAAGTAATTAAAGAGAAATTGAAACAACAAATGGGTAATGTTTTTCAAATAATTCTTATTAGCTAGCTAGTGGAGATTTGTCAAAATAATCAACTTGTTACGAGCAGATACAAATATCCTCCACTGGCCTTCCCCAACTCTGGAGCTTTGAGAAACTTCGTGGTTGGAGTTTTGAGATTCTTCATTGCTGAAATTGTTCTGATTTCAGAACAATTTGACTCATTCTTGGTCAGCTTTTCCAGGCATTGTCTTGTCACAATGTTGCTCACATTGATGCTGTAGGAATCACGAGCTCTCTTACAAACATAAATGATGATATCCTGTGATTCTGCAATGTCCTGAGAATATTTGTTTTCCTTATGCAAATAGGAATTTGACCACTAATATCCATTACTTCTAGCTGCACCATTACTCCCAGTTCCACAACCATTTTGTCATTTTTGTTAAGTAAACTTGACTAGGGATAGAGTCAAAAGAGGTTAAAAAGTGATGGTTTTGGGGCACATGGTATTGTGCACCCATGGTATTCTGACCATGGTATTATATGTAATGGAGCCTATAAAAGGCTCGAAGGACTTCATTGTAAGGCAAGGGCCTCAAGGTGAGCTGTGAAGGCTCACTTGGCGGGATTGGCTAGGGTTTTGGCCAAGGATAATGAAATTTCATTATGATCAGGTTTTTCCCCAGATTTGGGGTTTTCCGAGATAAAAATGTGTGTTTATGTGTTTATGGTTGTTGCTGGTTATTTTTATATTTGTTTCTCTCAGTAATTCTCCGTAATTAATTTGGTATCTTGGGTAAATTTCTTAACAATTGGTATCACAGCCAAAGGTTGTGTATTGCCTTGAGAAAAATGCTTTTGTTGCCAAGGGTTATTTAGCCTGGTAGACATAGAAAGGATTGATGCATAGTTTGTTAGCAAATCTAATCTAAATGCAGCCAAAACAAGGTTCTACAAAGGCATATAGATGAAGGTGAGGAAGCTGCAATCTGTACCGGCCATGAAAGCGTTGTTGTAGGTGAAGAGACTGGAGGTAGAGGATCAGGAGGAGGAGGAGCAGTTGTTGTTGTGGGATCCTTCGGTAGCAATAGAGAGAGATCGAAGCAGATCTATTTCTGAGAAGAGAATGTTGATGCCATGGATATAGATCAACCAAATAAGAAGTATAGCATGTTATCACGCTCCAGATCCAGATCAAGGCCTCCTGGTGAAGTCACCCGGAGCGAGGGTTTCAAGGATTCATTTGAGATATTAAAAGCAGTTAAACTTGGCAAGAAGGTAACAAAGAAACAAAACAAGGATGCCCGCGATGGAGAGAATATGGGTGAGAATAGCAACAGCAATAAAAGAAAAAAAAAAAATTAATGAAGTCAAAATTAATGCATGTAAATGGGCATACTACTGTAAGACCTCTTAAGGTATGTGTACCCTAGGCAATAACTGGTAAAGTCTGGGTTAGAACTAGAACATTACACTGGGTGAAAACTTTGAGGGGGGTAAGAGCTAGAGTGAGCGAGATTGTCTAAGTTAGCAGGTTTGGCTAGAGTTAGTCAATGAACCCTAAGTCAAGTTTAAGGGGGAAATTGTTAAATAAACTTGACTCCGGATAGAGTCAAATGAGGTTAAGCAGTGATGGTTTTGGGGCACATGATATTGTGCACCCATGGAATTCTGGCCATGGTATTATATGTAATGGAGGCTATAAAAGGCTTGAAGGATTGGAGGTGAGAGGTTTGGCCAAGGATAATGAAATTTCATTATGATCAAGTTTTTCCCCAAATTTGGGGTTTTTTGAGATAAACATGTGTGTTTATGTGTTTATGGTTGTTGCTAGTTATTTTTATATTTATTTCTCTCCGTAATTAATTTGTGTTCTTGGGTAAATTTCTTATACCAATCCTCCCCTCAAACAAAGGACCATCCAGCCTCACCTCAAATGAATTTCCATCCATCCACTCTCTACCAACCAGTATTCTCCGCTCCAATGCATTGGAAGCACACCCCTTACATGGAGCACCACCTACCTGGAGAGCTTGCTCTATCCCAGGTCAACTCCTCTTCACCCTGTTGGGACCAAGATAAGTCCATGAAGAATCTTGAGCACACACTGAGCTCATACACGGATCCCATCGTGATATTAGTGGGCCCCACCACTAGAATCCGGAGCACACAATGAGCTCATACAGGGATCCCATCGTGATATTAGTGGCCCCACCACCTTCTTTCGACATTATGAGGATTCATCCACTTGGCTAACTTCGGAACTTGGCTCCGATACCACTTGTTAATAACTCTCTACACCACATATCTCCACAATGGTATGATATTGTCCACTTTGGGCCTAAGCCCTCATGGATTTGTTTTTGGGCTTTACCCCCAAAAGGTCTCATACCAATGGAGATATTTTTCCATCCCTATATACCCATGATCCTCCCCACTTCTAGTCAATGTGTGAATTTGATCGTACACCCAACAATTTCCACATAGTACAATGAATTCCATACAGCCCTTGTGAAGGAAAAATTCCATCGCTTTTGGAATAAATCCTGAACACAATGGATTTTCTCTTGACCTTTTGATAGATCACTATTTTTGTATTTCCTCGGCTTCCAAATGTAAATTCAGGAAGTCTACTTGGATCTGATGCTAAATTGCTATCTGGTTGTGCAGTTGCAAATAGATGACTGTACTTTTTCAATTCAAATATTTTGAACACCCCTTCTAACGGATTATAAATCATGCCCCTAGAATTTGGCATATCAAATTCACAATTAGATATTACAGACTCAAACTGGAACAATTGTTCATGGGTTGTTTTGTCCTTTTTTTATGCATTCATTTTGAGTGCTTATGATCCTTTGTGGAGGCTCAGTAACCATCATCAAAGACTGATTATGTGGATTATAAAGGTAAAATTAGAATTTCCATGGTAGGTAGCTCATAATGGGTTGGCCATCATTGTCATTATCTATATGTAGACTCTGGTTCACAAGGGGCTGGCCATCATTTTCATTATCTATATGTAGACTCTGATTCACAAGGGACTCGCCATCATTACCATAATCTAAATTTAGACCGAACGGAACTATACAATTACCATTCCTGGTGATATGAATATAACACACTCTGCTTTGTGTTATCACCAGTTCTTTTACGTTATCTAATCCATTAGTGAATGCAACTACATAATACTCTCAAAAACTATTTGGTAGCGTTTTTTTATTGCTACCAAACTCTCGGTCATGGAGTAGATCAAAACTATTAAAAGAGGAGTAATCCCTTATCACTATTCATTTTTGTTGTTGTTCATGAGGTTGGGCATCATTGCCTAAATCCTTTGCATTGGTAACTATGTCTAGTGGTGTCCATGATACAAGATTTGTTGGATTTTCTTGGTGTTTTCCATAGCTTGGCGTTGTCCATTTTATTTCTTATTCTGTAAATTGCCATTTGATCATGATATCCTTTACTATCTTCTCTTTTCCTCTTATTGTTTAGGTGATTTCCCATGGCAGTAATCAATTCATCAATATTTCTTCACTTAGATTTTCTCTTATTCTCCAACTCCAACTTATTACAAATAAAAAGGAACACTTCTTAGATAATTAAATATCTTTGTTTGAATAACATGTACCCATACAACTTCAATCTGAACATTGTAGTCAAACCATGGGGAAATATAAGAGACTCTAAAAAGACAATCAACAAAACATCTTGAGAAATTGAGCTCTCATGAATAAAGTGTAACTACACACACGTGTGGTCATGGAAGACTAATTAGGTTAAGTGTGTAATGCAAACAAATGGCTGGAAAGTTGTTAATGTTACCTGCATTCAACAACTTCATTAAATTTTGTAAGGTCGCAAATCTCTAAATAATCAACACATCTAGAATATTTTAGTATTCTAAATGAAACATTGACATGCCAATCATAGAACACAAGGGATATAAAATAAATGCAGTCCTTTATTTATATTATTAGCTGAAAATAACCCTAGCCCATACAATAAGATTGGAACTCCTTCAACAATGATAAATCTAAACACTAGAAGTGGCCTTTGCCAAGTTCTCAAATAAAACAAAAATAGATATACTCAGGATGCCCCCAATCCTTAACTTCTTGTCCCATTTTAAAGGCTGGATGGACTCTCTAGAAGCCTTATTTTATTGTTTTACTCTAAAAATGAAGGTAAATACCATCTGTATGATACCATGGGCAAACACCACTGTAAATACCATGGGAAGATTCTGTCCACTTTGACCATATCAAGAAAAGAGAATATTACAAGCTCAGCACCAGGGGTTATTACAAAATTTCCACTATTTCTTGTAACTATGAACTCAAAACACTCTATTTGAGGCCATAAAATCCATGCCTCCAATCTCATTCATTTACAATTTGTTTAAAATCTATGAATCCACTTATAGAAATTTTTGTATGATGTGCTTGAAGAATAGTTCAACTTATTCTGATCTGGGGCACTTACCATCACCTGCAAGTGTGATATAAATCACAACTGGCCACATGGACCTATGTGGCACAGTAAGTGAGTCTATTTAATGACTATGTAGTCAAAGAAGAGGAAAAGTACATCAACAACTTGGTCAAGGCAAACATATCGAATTTGATAGGTCTAAATATTTTACCTTTTGGAAGGTTTTTAGGTATATGGGTTAAATTGTCTTAAATCAGGTAGCTATTCCTTACATTTTGGAAGGTTTGTTGGTATATAGTTGGGTTTAAATTGTGTAAAATTTTACAGTTATTCCTTGGCATCATAAGTTTTGAGTCTATATCACCAAAAAGTTTCCCTAAATAACTACATCATAATTGAGTCCAACAAGTGAGAATGAGTGATCAACAAGACTAAGTAATAGCTACATGTAAGAGGATATTTGGATGAACACAAGTGTGCTCTCCAATAATTTTCCTTGGTCATTTTCCAATACATTGACACATACTCCAATATAATTCCATGTAAAAAAGCTTAGATCCCAATGTATATGAATCTATTTGTGTGATGAGTCTTTATCATTGTCCAATACATTGACACATATTCCAATATGTCATGTAAAATGGAATAGATCCCTATATATATATATATAGGCACATATTCTAATATGTCATGTAAAATGGCATAGATCCGAGGATTAGAGGAAATTTCAACTCAAAAATAGCCACCTAAGAAAAAAATAATAAATTAATAAAAATAATGCCATGTAAACAATTTTTTAATATATCATTTTTATTATGTTACTTTTGTCAAAATTATCCAAATAAATGTCACATTGATCAAAATAAGTGTAATATATTTTATATTTAAATTAATGTATGAGCACAAGATTCAATAAAAATTAAATTAAATTGGTAAATTTAAAATTTAAACCTAACTTATCCAAACTTAATTTAAAAAAGTAGATTTAAAATTTAAATTAGTCAAGTAAACAACATTTTTATCAAAATAAGAGTATATATATTTTATATTTAAATTAATTTATTAACACAATAGTTATTAAAGTTTAAGTTAAAAAAGTAAACTTAAAATTTAGATTACTCAAATAAAAATTTCACCATTTATCAAACATAGACCATATTTATTTATTTAAACATT
The DNA here is from genome assembly GCA_000404065.3 of Pinus taeda. Taxonomy (NCBI): domain Eukaryota; kingdom Viridiplantae; phylum Streptophyta; class Pinopsida; order Pinales; family Pinaceae; genus Pinus; species Pinus taeda. Next base: position 8,928 of record APFE030144561.1, on the reverse strand, counting down.
ATTTTAAACCAAGCTTTAATAAAATTTAAATTTAAAATAAGTTAAAATTTAAATTACATTTTAAATTTTAAATACAGCAATAAATAACACTTTTATCAAAATAACTGATACATTTTTTATATTTAAATTAATTTTTTAACACAAGACTTTAATAAATTTAAATAAAAAAGTCTAAATTTTAAAATTAATTAGTTTATAATATATATATATATATATATATATATAATTATATATATATTTATATATATTTATTTTAACACAAGATTTAATAAAGTTTAAATTAAAAACTCACTCCACCCATATTTTACCCTTTCATTAAAAATATTCTAGATATTATAATCGTTATAGAATAAGATATTAATTTTATTTTTAATATTAAATGTAGTTTTGAGTCACTTGGTCATCATTCAAACTGAAGGTAGGTAAATTATATTATTAAAAAATTTGTCTATGCCTAGTCACACCTGTATCTCTTTTGAATTTTAAAGGATTTTTATTGCCTTAGACATTATGACATGGAAATTCAATGTTAATTATTTAAAATAAAATTTCCTCTAATTGAATGTAAGAAAGTACACCCTCCAAGAATTCTACGTAGGGTACACCCCCATGATGTGGAGTATCTATCATTCACCAATATATTAACACATATTGCAATATGCCATGTAAAACTCAATATATCCCAATGTATATAAATATATTTCTATGTACATACAAATATTCTAAGGTTGCACTACATATATCAATGTAGTGCCATGGCAAGTGCAACAATCTCAAGGCATGCTACATGTTATTTGTAACTCATGGACAAGGAGCCAATGTGGGACTAACACATGAGACTAACACTTAGAGTGGCTAGTCCAACCAATTTATAAGTAATTAAGTTATGCATAAGAAGTGATCTATTAAAGGTAAAATAATATATATATATATATATATATTGTAAGAAAAATTAATGGAAATTGTGGCATGATTTTGTTAAAATGTAGCTAATTGTTTTGAAAATCCAAGCCATAGTTGTCAATCTTGAAGATTTTGGGTTGCCTAGTGGATTTTGATGGTGATGAATCCATTTCCACCATAAGAACAAGATTCAAACCACCCTCAGATTTTTAAGGAAAAGATAGTAGGATTCCTCAAGTTTTGACTCTCCCGCAAAATCTTGAGCCTCTACACACAACACTTATATGGATTAGATTATATAAAATCTTATAATAAATATCTTTTCTGAGGAAGGCAGTGTGGGTAGTAGGAGGCACTCGCATGGAAAATTGTGGTGTTTTCTAGAGGAGGTCGTGATAGGGATGTGGGAGCCTGCTCGTCAAAACTACGCAGATCTTGGAGGAATTCAACCACGACATGGCTATAGAGTTTTGAGGCATTCAAGCACAACATGGCTATAGAGTTTTGAGGCTGAGTGGGTTCCCGGGTAGTTGGTGGACTGTCAATGAAAACTGTGGAGTATTCGCGAGGAGTGGAAAGCAGTCTAGCAAGGGGATTGTCTCGCAAAACTGCACAATTTCCTAGGAAAGTGGAGCAATCTATAGCGGGTGCCTGTCCCTCATGTATGTGAAATTTCTTCAGGAAGTGCAAGAAAGATAACCAATGCAAAGTTGGGGAGATGAGTGTAGCCCTCGATCATTGCTCAAGTCAAATTATCCAATTGACCAACGAGTGGCTTGATGGACAGGCTTGCGGGGAGGGCCAACTGAAATGGCTTCTTGGGAAACTTTTTCAATGTTCTCAGTGATAGTCAACCGGATTGATTCTAGAATTTTGTAGTTGAAATTGCCTGGAGGGAAGCCTCAAGCTTTGCACAGTTCTTGGCAACAATGCTTGGTCACTGAGGGCTGAGACTGCAGAGTGCATCTCAGTGGAGGTCTGACTAATGGAGGGTGGTCTCGTCAATAGATATTAAGAGAAATGATTAAGTGTGTGAGTGATTAAACTCATGTATACATGACCTTGTGAGCACACACTCAACATGACTTGGTGCCAAGACACCTCAAATCACAAGACAAAATATGCTCAGTGTGACTCACTAAAGATTGAGACGAACAAGTGCGACACTTGAGATAGATCATTGAACAACTATGATGACACTTGTGTGACATTGTTTACAACTTCGTGTGTGAGTGCGGTAGATGTTTACACAGCGAACACAATTCATATATACAAAGACAAACCTGTAACATAGCCAGAACAAGACCACAAATATGACATTCCAACTAACATGCTCAAAGATGATTGATGATCAGTCAAGCTAAGACGGTCTAAAGAATCGACAAGAGCTCATGGGATGAAACTAAGTGTTTGCAATCATCAAGGAAAAACCAAGGAAGGCTTTGAAAATGGATGCAAGCCAAAATTTTGGAGGGTGTTGTCACTATAACACTTGGCAATACGTTGGTTGAATACCCGCTTTTCCATTTCAGTTCATTGATAGCATAGGGTATTGGTCTATCAGGGAGTATTGAATCGTTGTGTGGGTTACTTTAGTTTCCCCACTTAACCCATGTACAAACATGGTTCACATTTTTCCAACATAGTCAAACACAACAACAAATTTAAGCTCGATCATAGTGTTTGAAAATCATGGAGGGTAGTTTAGCTCGCAAGTTTAAAATTTTCAAAGTATAAGTTTTCATCTTTGGAGTTGCTACACTACGAGAAGGAATTGGTAGTACCCAGGTGGAGTCATGCAGGAACACATGCATTTCTCCACTACCAATGAACCTAGTTAGTACCCTGGTGGAGTTGCATGCTTCACCTCTGTGCGTAGGAAGCCTTCCTCTTCTTTCACCTTTGTATTTTTGAAAAGAGGACTGTGCATAGGAACTTATTTATTTTTTGGGGTGGAAGAGGGATCCAGATTTATTGATAACAAAAGAGGTTGTTCCTTCAAAGAAGCATGTAATATCTTTGATTTAGATTTGCTCATTTGGATTTTCCTCTTATCCATTTCTACTAGGATGATGAGTTTGAACATACAGAGAAGAAGACTGAGTATAGGCATGGGGATTTCCAGTGTGGATATAGGTTCACAGTTGGAACAAAGCTTTCCTTATAGATGGCTCATATTTTCCATCAAGACTTCATTGCTTGAAGGTTATAACCAAGCATACAGAAGACAAACACAAAACTAGCCATGTGCTGCACTATCACAATACTCTTTGGATCTCAGCCACATACTTATTCAAAAGTGACAAATCAGTAGAGGGAAGCACTTATTGGAAAACTTGAAAATAGCATGATACTAAGAAATCAAAACAAAGTGAAGAAAAATATAGCAAAGAAAAGCGAAAAAAAACAAAGAGTAAAAAGACAATGTACATAGTCTGGGGCACGACCTCGAGTTACTGAAAATAGTGCTTTAAGTCTTGGTCGTTGACATGAAGGTTGTAAATCCTCCAATTAAGTGATTTTGTGTGGGCCAAGATTTTCCTTCACAATGTATGTACCAATCCACAAGGACTTTAACTTTGTACGTTTTCCTTTGTCTTCATGGGTTCGTCCCATTTCAAAACTAATTCACCCACATCAAAGTTAGCATTTCGTGTAGACTTCTTGTCGAACTATCTCTTGATACAGTTATGGTGGAGTGTGAATTTTTATTTTGCTTCCATCTGGTCTTCCTGTAGCTTGTGAAGTGTATCCATCCTACGTTGAACTAACAAACATGGCTTGCCTTGATATTCTTGGGACAATTGGAGATAAAGCAAGTAGATGTATGTAGGTTTTAACCCTGTACATAAGTTACATGCATATGAATTCTAAAACACATAAAATAAATAATGCGAGAGCATAACACATAAAACACATAACATAGTGATTTTCCCCTAGATCCCAAAACCAGGACTACCAACTTGATTTTTCATTATGTTCCTTTCAATGTTACAATACATACTTATACTTGTTGAAGCATCCAACACCATGGACTCAAAACCATCACATCTACAACGATGGACTAAAAACCATTGCGTCCAAAACTATGTGTGAAAAACACACACAAAACCATAGGTGGGTCTGCCCAACCTAACATAGGGTCTTGTTGATGCCTCTAAAATTGTTGCATAAACATCGGAGAAAACCACCTCGTCCAGACCTTATCGCACTATTCATAATATATCACTGACATATATATATGAAAGATGATAATTCAGAAACATTCAATAGTGACAGGTTAAAGAATTGTTGTAGATACATATACACATCAATAATAGCAAAGTTGATCAATGCTAATTCACATAGAAAAATAAAGCAAAACCATAGATAGTAGTACCGTATGCATTTGAATCTCCTCTGATGTGAATCACATTGGAATATTTCCTTCTAATTTGAGAACACTTTCATAGGAAGCAAAAGTGCATATCTCACAAAAGCCTTCTTTATAAAAAAATAGAATTCTGGTCTAGTCTTTTATAAAAAATATGTATCGGAAGTATAATAGTGCAACCTCTGATTTAAGTCTTAATACAAAATTGAGGACCCTTTCTAAAAACATGAAAGGGTCTTTAAATACTACAAGAAATAACAAACTAAGAAAGAAAGTCTCTATGAGCTGGTATAACCAAAAACACAAAAATATGAGATTTATCTTGAAATAGTAGTGTTGCAGATGGTATAAAGGATTCACTATATCGACTTATCTTCTTGTGATCGCAGTTGAAAAATGGAAAGAATTGGCTGGACCTCTGGTGGCTGACTCATACGAGAGTGTAACTGAGTTGTAAATGTGGCATTAGCAAGTTCGGGGATGATGTGGTTGGTTGCATCAGTGAGACACTTCATCGCCATTCGCTGACTATGTGGTTTTACAAGGAAAAACCAAAACGTCTCCCATGTTAAGTTGTGAATGCCTCCGATCAATTTTTCTTTTTGCATTAGCTCCTGTTTCCATTGTTGTTCTAATGATTTTACCTTTTGGAGTTTACCTAGAGAGCATTCTATTATTAGATTACATAAATACATACTATTGTTGATTAATTCAATCAGATTATTCATTGTTGATCTGCATCTAGATGCAGCTCTCTCATCTTTCATTAATTGAGACTCCCATTTGACAAATAGAATTTATTTATGTGATTCCTGTATCTTTGGTAGATTGACAACTTTTCCTTCATTTGATTCTTGCCAAGATAGGAAATTAGTCAAGCTTTCATCTAACTTCTCTAACTCAAGTGTCTCATCTACTGATTTTTCGATCATAGCTGCTGAGATATCACATAAAGGAATGACCAATGATATATTATGAAACAGAAGGTCCAATTGTCAAGATAAAGCCATGGTCATCTCCAAGGCTTCAGTTCTGAATTTATCAACTTGGGGATGTCCTTTAAATCTCTTTATTTGATCCTTTATTTGGGTAATCTTCTCTTCTTTTGATTTCTTCACCTGCTTGTTCAATAGCTGTAGTTTTCTCAATGCTTGAGACAACTCTTGCTCCTTAGGGATCACCTATTCATCAATTATCTACTTTTCAATAATTAATTGCTCATTCAATTGTTCATTAAGCTATCTCTGTTCTGCCAACTGCTGCTCAAGTTGTTCTATTCTTTGTTGTCATTCCACCAATTGTGCCTCTAGCTGATGATCGCCCGGTATTTTTCCTTCAATAAATGATTAACCTCTGAAACCTTATCTATTGTTCCTGCTGTATATGCTCCCACATATTGAGAAAGTTTGGTTAAATATTTAGAGGTATTTATTTCCTCCCTTCATACCATATTCATCATTTCCATCTAAGGAGTCAAAAGAGGAGAGTGATTAATTTTCCTCTTCTTCCTCTGTCTTTTGACTACAACCCTATGCTTAGGGCTGTAGAAGACATCCACTGGTGGTATTTCCTATATATGCAAAACAATCTCATCGTTGGGATTTTCAGGGATGATCTCTATGTATTTAAGAAACTTGGGTGGCTCGCTTGTTCCTACAATCAAAACGGTATTGACTACTAATTTCTATGCTGTAGACACCTCTGGTGTAGTGAATCCTTCGGTGTTCTCCGGATTACTGATGATAGAATCAAATTGTTCCCATTCCTTGATTAACCTAGGGTCAACATTAATGTGTGTATCAAGGCGTTCACTAACTATTACATGCTTCTACTCCTGTTCTGGTGTCTTCTTCTTCTTAGGAACCTTTTCAATTTTGCGAGCATTCATAGTAATTTTATCCTCAACCTAGCCTTGAGGTTGTACCATAGATTTATTTTTTAATAAATCTAGGGTCTGGGTTTCCAACCTTTGGGCCTTAATCCTACTGAATTTATCTAATCCTTTTGTTCCCAATTTAGTCTTAGCCATTTCTTTGACCTGGAAAAATATTTCTATTGAAGAAAACAAGTCATCAAATCTATCCTCTTCGTGATAAAATTTGGCGATTTTAGCCTAAGAGGTAACATTATAGGTAACCTTTTTAGGATCATATTTCCTTTTTGGAGTAGTTGAAAATTTCAACAACTTGATTTGCTCAGCCTCTTTCTCTTCCTGTTTAAAATCATGCAGGGTAAAGGTGCCACATCCAAGGGGAAATGTAGGTCGTATGTGTTTCTTGGAATCCCTAAGGGTCTTTGATATCCCTGCAACCGTTATCTGATATGCTAATTCCCAGGCGAGTAGTTTATCGGGGATGCATAGAGGAAGAACATCATGATCAATAAGACTGCCAAAAAGCCTTATATAGGTGAATTTCTTTTCTCCAAATCAATTGCCAGCTACTATTAAGTCGACCATTTCCTCCTCGGATAACCTAAGAGTAGGCTTATTGAACATGGCATAATGTGCAGGAAGAATAAAACCATGATAGATTCTATACAAGTGGTTCTGATAATGGGCTTTCCACAGTTCCTTGTGATAGATGTGAATAGGATTGGGATCCTGCGGAGTCCATCTCCATCCAAAAATGGGGTATTCAGAATTAAAATAGATGGTGTCCATAATATAGGCATTGAAGTAAAAAGTAGTTATCACCCGAAAATTTACAGACATCTTTCTTCTATATTCAAGTATCTCAATGGCCATTTTGTCAGATAGAATGTTTCCCCAGTCCATGATATAGCCATGAATTTTATCTTCCATTAAATGAACCATATCTATAGAGAACCTAGTAGAATTATGGACTCCGAAGAGTCTGCACATTAATGTGCCAACATAACAATAAGGAGAGGCTAATGAATCTACACAGTACATACCCGATGTCTCATGCTTGCATTTGGTCAGGAAGTGTCTCCATTTCCTGATAGGGTTTGATTCGATGTTGTGGAGCACTTGAAAGGTATGCTTTTGACAAACAATTTAGTAGCTTTTCAGTAACATTTGTAACCTTTTCTGCATCATGAACTCAAAGAAATAAATTTTTTTAATAAAATGTGTAAGAATTAACATGGGAAGCTTAATCTTTGATAATTGTCATTTTTTCTATACAGGGAAAGGTGGAAACGAAGAGTTTCCGTTCAAAATGGAAAGATAGAGGAGGAATAACTGCTGTCCCTCTAGAAGGGAACCGGATGCAAACGAGATTGAGCAAATCAAAGAAGAATAACCCAGGAAAGGAAGAAGAGATACCAATTTGGCGAAAAAGGGAAAGAAAAGTAAAGGATTAACAGCTTGGCGAATCGCTCACGATATTTGATCCTGAGGGATCGCTGTTTTACTTATTTTTGTTACCTAGATATCCTTGCCGTTACTTTTATAAAAAGGAACAACATCGTTAAGAAAATGGACTTCTTTTTGTAATTTTCAGTTTCAGACAAAACTTTGATCATTGAGTCTCACTGAGACCTGGTTTACTGTACGTTTGTTGATGCGTTAATATAAAATACTTCGTGTTTATTTCATCTTTGCGTCTGGAGTAATCTAAGGCAGTGTACCATTGGAAGCTAAGGGCCTGGCTCCGAAGGACACTTGCTTTTGTATCATTATAACTTGATTTCTGCGTGGTTTGCTTATCTTTATTACTCAGTAATCTGATATACCTTTCATGTGCTATGCTATGCTCTGCTATGATTAATGCATTAATGGTTTTTTTAGGAAATCTGTGTAATGACTCTGCATTGTATGATTGAATCTTTTCAGAGTTGATCGCATGTTTTTAGTCTAAACCACCTATTTCTCTTACAGAGCGTCTGTACTGAATATTACTATTATTGGATTCATTTGAAATCCCGATTATTGGAATCTGAAAGTGATGTTATTCTATTTGGAAACATAGTCGTATTATCCTTAATTGTCAGATTACTATATTAGTGTGAGGTGTGCATATATGGTCGATTACTGTTGTTCCATAATTCATCAATGAGTGTTGTTCCATAAAGTACATTCCATCTAGTTTGCTTTAAGGGAGAAGATTTTTATTTCATCACAGAGTGTGAGTTTGGTTCAATAGAGCAAGTTTGGTTCTGACTCATGAGATTTAGTTCTTTTGATTGCTGTTCCATTTACTGTTGTTCCATTTTAGACTTGCTGTTCCATTTCCTATTTGTTGTTTCATTTTACTTGTTGTTGTTCCATTTACTTGCATTCACTGTTTTGGTGTGAGAGAAGGTCTAAGGCTGTAGTGAGCCTCAACAGTCACTGCCTCGCTCCCAGACCTATGGTCCATGCTCTAATTTCCTTTCCATCATTTTCTAGAGGGATGGGTTATCGCTTCCGTACCCTTGACTGATAAGTTGTCTTGTGTGATTCTATCCTTTTGGAGTAATTTATTCATAATTTAGCATATGTTTACTCTTGTATTTTTTGAATGCTATACTACTAAGCATTACTCAGACGAATAGCCTCGAATTGAGTTACTCTTTGCAATAACAAAACGTTCCCGGATTGACTTATTAATGTGGGATAATTAGAGGTGTGGGAGACCCTAGTTATAGCTCTACATTTTGGCGTCGTTGCCGAGGAAAGAGTATAACCATTTTCCCTTTACATAGTA
>APFE030144559.1:95247-152553 GCA_000404065.3 Pinus taeda | reverse complement strand
CATTCTTTTATTAATAAATTGCCTGAAGTGGCCGCGTTGGCTCAGGCCGTGGACTGTTTCCCTCTTTGAGGGTTTTAACCACGTCAATAATATTGGTGTATTGATCTGTGATCTGTTCGTGAGCAGTGTCCTTTGGTGTTCTATCTGAGGAACTTACCCTGTAAATTCCTACACGGTATCAGAGCTATTTGAGGGCCGCATCCGTTGGTGATCCAAGTCTGAAGCCGGTAGAACTGCATCTGACTATCGTTTCCTAGATCTACTGTTTATGACTTCTTTCGGGCCAAGAGGACTGCTCTATTGTGTTAGGAGCATCTATTCCGGTGAGGAACCCCTTTCGTTTCACGCGAGAAGGTTTCTGGTAGCCCTAGCCACATCATTTTTAAGATCTTGAGGTATACAATGTTTATTTGCAGTTTCTAGTTATTTTCTCTCTGTTTATTTCAGTTTATTTAGCTCTCAGTTTTTTTTATTACCAGATCTATACCTTTCATTTTTCTGTATGCTCTTTGCCCCGCGACTCTGTGCGATCTGGGCAAATCAGAAATAGAGAGGAAGGATTTTTCTCATGCGTATGCTCTTTTCCGCCATGCTTTAGTGTGATCTCGGAAAATTAGAAACACTTGAGAAAAATATTTAGTTTCCGGCTAAAGCTAATTTCAAGCCGTAAGGTTTGTTTTTTTTGTATGTCCATGTTGGGTTTTGTGTTTTTCGTTTTGTAGGGAAAAAAGAGCTTTCTCAAACAAGCACACAGCCCAAAGCTTCAGTGACTAAAAAAAAAACCCTTCCTCTTTTCCAAAAATTACTAACCTTTTAATCTAGCTCACTTGGTCTAAAGCTACTTTATGAGAACAGAGGTCTTGAATTCAAATCTTTCTTGGTCCAAACCTACTTTATTAGATTAAGTTTGGAAAGGGGGCAGATTTTTTTTAATATAAAATTATTATTCATTTCCGCACATTCCCACACTTCATCGGCATCTTCAACAACTTTTCTTCAAAAAGCCATAACTTCTTCATCCGGACGCCGTTTTCAGAGCCGGTTTTTTTTTTAATCAGCCTATTTTTTCGAGATCTTTCGATTGGAACACTTATTTTCAGCATATACAGCTTCAATTTCTATTAAAAATGGAAAGTCCATGCCAAGTTATTCTTGACAGCACCAACTACTTCCAATGGTGGTCCTACATTGTGGAGTCACTTAGAAGTGAAGGTCTTTACCAAATAGCCTCAGGCCAAGAAACCAACTAAAAGATGAAGATAAGGCAGCCAAATGGGAAAATAGGCAAGATCAAGCACGTGGGTTGATAGGGATGTCTATTTCTCCAGACCTTAAATTCCATATCTCAGAACTTGATACTCCTGATGAAGCAATGAAACAGATCACTAAAGTTTTTGGAATTAAAAATGAACTTAGAGCCCATCAACTCGAAAATGAATTGCCTACATTGGACCCCAATAATTTTCCTTCCATTGAAGATTTTCTGTCTAAGTTCAAGACCCTTAGACTTCTCTTAGAAGGTGTTAAGGTTAAGAAAGAAGATGGTAACATTATCTATTCCATTCTTACTAAGTTGGGATTAGCCTACTCTGTGTTTGTTTCCATCTTCCATTCTACAAGAGAAGTCTTCATTTCTCAAGGACAAGCCTACAAGTCCCCTTCCTTTGATTCCTTTTGTGATTCTTTAATAAGAGAACAAGAAAAACTCTTACACTTTGGTCTTCTTAATCTTGGAAACTCTTCTAAGAAAGCCTTATCCGCCCAGCAGCAACCAAATTCAAAGAATCCTAAGAAGTCGTATCTTAAAAGGAATGGTCCTAAACCAAACAAGGGTCCTAAGCAATTTCAACCTCAAAATGAAAAATCATTTCAACAAAATGATAAGGCAAATAAAAACAAAGGGAAGAAGACTGATCGACATTGCCACTTTTGTAATCGAGATGGCCACTTAGAATCCAAACGCTTTAAGAAGATGGAAGCCTTGGAAGCAGCAATGAAGAAGCATAACATCCATTTGGAGCACACTTCAACTTCAACTTCATCTTCAGGAATAGCTCTTTCTGCATGTGGTTGTTAAACATCTTGGTCTAGATATGCATTGATTGTATCTTCTTCTTCTTCTAATTCTCATGAGTGGCTCATTGACTATGGAGCTTCTTATCACATGGCCAAAAACAAAGCCATTTTTCTTCTTTAAATGATTGTAACACCAAAAATATATATGTTGGTGATGATAGATCTCTTAGTGTTGTAGGAACTGGAACTGTTCATATAGACAATGGTCAATTTAATGATGTATTATGTGTTCCCACCTTATTAAACATCTTGGTCTAGATATGCACTGATTGTATCTTCTTCTTCTAATTCTCATGAGTGGCACATTGATTATGGAGCTTCTTATCACATGGCCAAAAACAAAGCCATGTTTTCTTCTTTAAATGATTATAACACCAAAAATATATATGTTGGTGATGATAGATCTCTTAGTGTTGTAGGGACTGAAACTATTCATATAGACAATGGTCAATTTAATGATGTATTATGTGTTCCAACCTTATCCCGCAACCTTTTATCTGTATATCAGATAACTCATTCAGGGGAAGGTAAAATCGTTGAATTTTCATCTCACGATGTTGTAATTAAGGACCTAAGAGATCCTAGAAATATTTTAGCTACTGGCATTGCTGATGATTCTACAAGGTTGTATAAGTTTCACAACTTTGAGTCATCAAATCTTTCCTCGGTATTTGTTGCTCATAATAATGAAGTGAGCAAACTTTGGCATGAGCGATTTGGTCACTTAAACTATCTGTCCCTTCAGAATCTATGTAAAGAAAATATGGTGACAAGTCTTCCAATGGTAACTTGCAGAGATGGTGTTTGTTCCGGATGTGTACTTGGAACACATCATCGGGACAGTTTTGAAAAACGTGCCTCTTGGCACGCCTCAGCCCCTTTACAACTTGTGCATAGTGATTTATCTGGTCCACTTCCAGTTGTTTCCTTCTCTGGCTACAAGTATTTCTTAACTTTCATTGATGATTTCTCCAGGCGCACTTGGGTATACTTCTTAAAACTCAAGAGTGAAGTATTTAATAAGTTCTTGGCCTTTAAGGCCATTGTTGAAAAACAATCTGGACATCAAATTCTTAAGCTAAGATCTGGTAATGGAGGAGAATATGTTAAAAACACCTTCATCAACTTTTGCACTGATAATGGAATTCAAATGCAACATACTGTTCCATATACTCCACAACAAAATCGTGTAGCTGAAAGGAAGAATCGCACCTTAAAGGAAATGGCTAATTGTATGCTTCAATCTAAAGGACTTAGTCTTAATTATTGGGCAGAAGCAATTAATTGTGAAAATTACATAATAAATCTCACTCCTACTAAGGTTTTAAAGAATATCACTCCAGAAGAAGCATGGAGCTCAATTAAACCAGATGTGAGTCACTTTCGTGTTTTTGGAAGTGAAGCATGGGCCCATATTCCAGATGAGAACCTAAGAGTAAAAAATGTATTTTTGTTGGATATTCTGAAGATGTCAAAGGATATAGACTTATTCCACTTAAGTCCAAAAATGTTATCATTAGAAGAGATGTAAAGTTTGCTGAAAATATATCGACCTACGAGCCTAGTTCGGCAGATGTGCTACCTCTCACTATCTCTTCTACTTTTGAAAATATTTCTTCTTCAGATGATGAAAGCAAGGATGAAAATCCTCCCCCACTTTCTCAGGATCCTCCTTCAGCTCCTCAGCTTCCAAAATGGGTTCATACTACTCGGGATGTAGCAGGTGATCTTGTCAATTATCCTATAGATTAGCAACCTATATGTTCTTAGTTCGATAGAGCCTCCTCTTTACTGGCTCAAGCTTTAGTGAATTATGATCTTGAAACCTTTGCAAAAGCTTCAGGCCATCTAGATTGGGATGCAGCTATGAATGAAGAATATCATTCATTATTGGCAAATGATACATGGGATCTTGTTCCTCTACCAAAGGGACGAAAACTTGTTAGATACAAATGGGTTTATAGAACCAAGTATGGACCAGATGGGAAAGTTGATAAACATAAAGCTCGTCTTGTTGCTAAGGGTTTTTCACAAGTTGAAGGCATTGACTATACTGAAACCTTCTCCCCTGTTGCCAAAATGAACTCTATCCACCTTGTTCTTTCCCTTGTTGCCTCTTTCAAATGGGAAGTCCATTACATGGATGTTAAATATGCCTTCTTGCATGGGGACTTGCATGAAGAAATCTATATGGAACAACCTACTGGCTTTATACAAACAAACTCCAGCCTTGTATGTGGCTTAAGAAATCCCTTCATGATCTCAAGCAAGCTCCTCGGGTTTGGTATGCCAAAATGGATAGCTTTCTTTTAGAAATTAGCTTTTCTAGGTGTCATTCTGACAATCCTGTCTACACCAAGAAAATGGGCAAGTCCCTTATCATTCTTGTTCTTTATGTTGATGATCTTATCCTCACTGGTAGTGATCCCAACCTTATAAACCATGTGAAGTCCACCCTTAAAAAGAAGTTTGAAATGACAGACTTAGGACACTTGCATTATTTTCTCGGTCTTCAAGTCTTGCGATCCAAGGAAGGTATTTCCCTTTCCCAATCCAAGTATGCCTGTGATCTTCTACGCCATTTTCACATGGAAGACTGTAAGCTAGCTCCTTCTCCCTTTCAGTCTAGAGTCAAACTCTCAGTCAGTTGTACTTCCCCTGAAGTTGATGCTACCTTATACCATCAACTTGTAGGAAAACTTTTGTATCTCACCCATACTCATCCTGACCTTTCCTTCATTGTTGGCCTTGTTGCTCGGTTTATGGAAAAGCCACGTGAAAGTCATTGGAAAGCAGCGAAAAGAATACTTTGTTATGTTCAAGGTACAGTTCAGTTTGGAATTCATTACAGTGCCGAAGCATCTCCTCTATTGGTTGGTTTCACTGATTTTGATTGGGTTGGTGACCCTCATGACCGGAAGTCTACTGCAAGTTATGTGTTCACTCTTGTTTCAGGACCTATTACATGGGCTTGCAAGAAACAAAGTGCCATTTCTCTTTCTTCAGCAGAAGCAGAGTATCGTGGGGCCGTAGAAGCTCGTAAGGAAGCCCTGTGGCTTCGTCAGATCCTGTCAGAGTTTGGCTTTCAGCAGCAGCGTCTGACTACACTTTGGTGTGATAATCAAAGTGCCATTCAGCTATGCAAAGATCCAGTCCAACATCAGCGTAGCAAACACATTGAACTGCACATGCACTTCATCAGAAAGCTCATTCATGACCATGTTCTTGAAGTGCAATATTGTTCAACAGATGATCAAGTTGCAGACATCTTTACAAAGGCTCTCACAGAGGCGAAGTTTACTAAACTTTGATTTATGGTTGGAGTTCAGGAAGTTGTCACTAAGGGGGGATAGGCTCTAGTGCCTCCTTCCTTCTCCTATTGTGTCATATTTGTAAATCCTTCAATCCTATCCCAAGTTGTTCTTAAGGGGGGATGTTAGGATATTCCGACACATAGGAAATAGTTAAGTATAACTTGGTCTAGTATAGAGTTAGGTAAAGTGTGTTCTTTACTATGTACATTTGTAACTTACAATCCGACGATCACGATATGTAGTGATCCAACGGTTCATTCTCTCCTCGGTATTACCGACACTTGATCCATGGCTTAACACCTGATTGGTCCATGATCTCTATTTAAACAGCATGGAGGGTCATTTGTAGGTTAACTGTTCATGAGAGAAGCTTATGTAAATTTTCATTCTTTCATTAATAAATTGCTTGAAGTGGCCACGTTGGCTGAGGTCGTGGATTGTTTCCCTCTTTGAGGGTTTTAACCACGTCAAAAATACTCGTGTATTGATCTGTGATCTATTTGTGAGAAGTGTCCTTTGGTATTCTGTCTAAGGAACTTACCCTGTAAAATTCCTACAAATCAGTCATTCGATTTGCTAGAACGCTGTTGCTAAGCAAATTCGAATCAGTGATCAACATCGAGGGGCAATGAGAACTGGGCAGAGATGCAGAGATAGTGCCAAGAGACCAGCATAGAGGCATCGAACGAGAAGCAGCAACGAGAGCAGGCCACACAGAGCCTAACAGAGATAGTGCGAAGGCCAGAGGGACTACGTCATCCATGCAGAGGGTAGCTAGAGTGATGCAGAGGGTCCCAGAGGCTGAGCAGTGCTTCATAGGGCTGACGCAAAGGGGTTTGAAGCTGACGCAGAGCCCAAAAGGGCCAGCGTTGTGCTTTAGAGCTGTTGGAGAGGATTTCGTTAAACAGGTTTTTTGAATGCTTGTTTTCGAATAGAGAGGTATTACTGTCGGTTATTTTTCTATGTTAGGTGAGCTAGTTTGGCACCCAGTTGTAATCAAGGAAATACTGCATAATAATATACCCTCAAAATAGCTACATCGGTTTTCTCGCATTGGGTTTTTCCGACGACATTTATCCAAAAATAATGGTGTCACTTGTGTGTTTGTTTTATTTCCAATATTGATCTATAGATGTTGTCACTGTATTGTGTTTATTTTCGTATTTAAATGTTTTAAATAACATGTTCGAATTTAACAAGTAGAAGAAATAAACCAAAAGAATAGAGATTAAATTTATGGCGAATAGACTTAGAAATTTCAACAGTTTCCACAGTGATTGGGCAGCAAACTTGGAGCGAGAGTTTGTTGTGTATTGGGTCAAAATGTTGACTATTGCGTTGATCGACAGTTTGAGGAGGTCTTAGGAGTTGTTTGGAGGAGCCCACATGGATTGTTGGGAGGCCTACCAAGCAACCAAGGTGACTGCAGGCACATCAAATTGGAAGGCAAGAGGACAACAGCAAAGTGAGTTGCAGATGGACCCTTGGATGATAGATTGGGTGTCATAGCTCTATTGGAGGGCAGCGCGTTGGCTACCCAAAGTAGCCACAGAGTAGACAAGAAGGATGTTGTTAGTGCGTGATTGGGTCTAGTATTGCAGCCTTACGTGTAGCTCTTTGATGGATAAAAGAGGCTACTAGAAGGCAGATTGGAGCCTGGTGCGCAACAACTTTATGGACAAATGTAGTTGTGAGAGAGAGTTGTTGAGCTCAAGGGTTTGATCAACCAGTAGCAGTGTGTGGAGCCCGAGAGTTGTATGTGGAGAAGGACTTCTACAGTAGATTATGGGCAATGCTCCTAGCCCGTGTTCATTGTGGGAGATGGACATCTTGCAATGATAGGTGATAGCCCTTTGTACCCTATTGTGGTCTTAATCGGTGCAGCGTAGAAAGACCATATTGGGTTGACGTCCCTAAGTAGATGAGGAGGAGCAGTGGGCAGTTGAGAGTTGTTAACAAGTGGAGCTGTGAACAAATCGACAAGAGCCTCGATGTGTTGATGCGTTGATGGACGAACGATCAACTAGTGAGAAAATTGATAGTCGAGATTCAGTATCCAGATAGACTTGGAGCATTGATAGAGGCAAGAGTTGCAGATCGTGAGCCGAAGGACTAGGTAGGTACAGGGTATGACCAAGAGGTGCTGAGAGAGCATGTGACAGCCAGATGGTCAAAGTATCTTGTTGAGGGCAGATTAGTTATCAATGGACTAACACCAAGCCCTAATTTTGTATCTTGTACTAAGGGCCATTATCCATGGTACAGGAGCAGAAAATTGTAAAAAGTTGTTTATGTTTTGTGCATGTGTGATTTATTGCTTTATATTTCCGCTATGCAAAGTAGTTTACGGTTGAGATTCTTGGTTTGGTAGCGTCGGTGATTTTAAGAATCTAATCTAGACCCAAGGTCGTGGAAATTCAACATGATATCAGAGGGTACCTAAGCTACTTTGAGGGACAATGAATCAGGGTGTGCACAACGAAGCAACTCAGAGGGAGTTGTGAGTGTCTAGATCATGGAGCAGAGGGTTCAGCTGGAGACAGGGGGATGTGGTCTCGATATACTACATGATGAGATGGGTTGGGAGTTGTGGTGGATCAATGGTGAACCTGGTGCACTTCAGTATGTTGTGCGGCAGTTTGTAGATCGTGGACTTCCTATATCTTGTCATGGATGGTTGGGACAGCTCGAGGGTTTCTTTGGCATGGACGAGATCAGGTTGATCAAGATGGCTTAATGTGATGGACTATAGGTTGACAAGCTAGAGCCTTCATCAGATCGTGATGTTGCATATCCGAGATTGGAGGGATTTGCACGAGTGGTATTTGATCCAGGGGGATGAGCGCTTGCAGTACTGAACTAGTGTAGATCATGCAGGCTCAGAGGGAGTCTAGCTTTGAGGGAGAAACTCTATGGAGGTTTGGGATCTTCAAGTTCAAATGTGATGAGGCACAGGCACTACCGAGATTGTCGGATTCATTCTACAGGGTATGTTGCAGTGATGGAAACCAGATGAGCTAGTATCACTAGATGATGACGAGAGACTTCCTAGTCTTGGAAGTACCTCCCTCGCTAAGAGGGACTGCTGATTTGTGTAGCTTGGGAGGTACTCCAAGCCCTAGTGTTCATGGGTTGGAGGTCAAAGCGCCACAAATGAGCTTGTGGGCTTGAGATCCTAGCTTGGGGGTTTGCACCCATCGTGATTTGGGACAAAACCGTGATGGAGGTACGAATCGTGATGGATGAGGATGATAGTGCTTGGCAAGACAATTCCAACACAACAAGAATCATTTGATTTCGAGTTGTCTTTAGAGAGAAATCAATTTTTGAAGTTGACTAATTAATTATTGGTTGTCAAGTCATGTAGGCTTGATGTAAATAAGCCCAATAGAAGGGTCTCTTCATTAATTCGGTAAAGCCCCTCCTTAGGCTATAAAAGGAGGGTGATATGGTATTGTTTGAGCATCCAAAGGGAGGAAATACACACCAAAAGGAGCTCTAAATTTTTTGTGAAGGCTAAGCCATAACAAAAGGAGCCTGAGATACAGTTTTAGATGACCGAGTGTTGTAGGTGATAGCAAGGGTGGTTTTAGGGCTGTTTGAGGGATGTTTAAGGGTTGTTCTTGGGTACGTTTGTAGGGTAGGAAGGTCGCAATCTAAAGGAGTATGAGACTATTGTTTTAACGCAGATTGTGGCACGTTTTGGAGAGGACCAAAGCTACAATCCACTGCTAGGGTAGGCCGCATGCCCTAGCTAGCAGTTGGAGGCCCTTAAGGGTTGCATCTAGGGTGGGCAACAACCATACAAGGTAGTGTATGCATGGAGGACCTCTTCTAGGGTGAACTGCAACCTTTAAAGGCTTGTATAGCTAACTAAGTGTTGAGTAGAGGGCAGCGTGTTGTGCCCTAACCAGTGGTGCAGCAGTGAAGCAAGGTGAAACAACAGTGTTTGGAGATGTTTATTGGGTCAAGGTGTGAACAGATTGGATCATGATAGGGAACCCTGTGGAAGTCAATGAGGAGAGGACAGATCTCATGATTAGATGTCCTAGACTAGTGATACTTTCCACAGTGATTGATCAGCAAACTTGGAGCAAGAGTTTGTCGTGTATTGGGTCAAAGTGTTGACTATTGCGTGGATCAATTGATGGGAAGCTTGAGGAGGCGTTAGGAGTTGTTTGGAGGAGCCCACGTGGATCGCTGGAAGGCCTACCAAGCAGCCAAGGTGACAGCAGGCACAGCAGATCGGAAGGAAAGAGGATAGCAACAAAGTGAGATGTAGATGGACCCTTGGATGATGGATTGGGTGTCATAGTTTTGTTGGAGGGCAGCACGTTGGCTACCCAAAGTAGCTCTAGAGCAGCATACAACAACGACGTTGTTGGTGTGGGATTGGGTGCAGTATTGTAGCCTTATGTGTAGCTCTTTGATGGACGAAAGAGGCTACTAGAAGGTAGATTTTAAGCCTGGTGAGCAACACCTTGATGGACAAAGGTAGTTGTGAGAGAGACAATTGTTTAGCTCAAGGGTCTAATCAACCAGGAGCAGTTTGTGGAGCCCGATACTTGTGTGTGGAGAAGGACTTCAATAGCAGATGATGGGCAATCCTCCTAGCCCGTGTTCATTGTGGGAGATGGACATCCTGCAATGATAGGTGGCAATCCTCCATGCCCTACGTTGGTCTTCATCGATGTAGCGCAAAAAGACCATATTGGACTGAAGTCCCTGAGTAGCTAAGGAGCAGCAGTGGGTTGTTGAGAGTTGTTCACAAGTGGAGCTGTGAACAACTCGATAGGAGTTTCACTTTGTTGATGCATTGATGGACGAACAATCAACTAGTGAGCAGATTGATAGTTGAGATTTAGTGGCCAAATGGACTTGGAGCATTAATAGAGGCAAGAGCTGCAAATCGAGAGCCGAAAGGGTACGACCGAGAGGAGCTGAAAGAGCATGCAACAGCTAAAAATTCAGAGTATCTTGTTAAGAGCATGTGACAGCTAGACGGTCAGAGTGTCTTGCTAAGAGCAGATTGGTTGTCGATGGACTGACACGAAGCCCCAGTTTTGTATCTTGTACTAAGGGCCATTATCCTTGGTATGGAGCCCTAGACTGGTGTATTATATGTTGTTAATATTACAAAGTTGGGTTGAAAACTGTAAAAAGTTGTCTATGTTTTGTGCATGTGTGATTTATTAATTTATATTTCCGCTGTCCAAAGTAGTTTATGGTTGAGATTCTTCATTTGGTAGCGTCAGTGATTTTATGATGCTAACCTAGACCCAAGGTCGTGGAAATTTAACAACTAAGGGTTGTTTAGGGGTCGGTTAGTGGTTGTTGCAGCCTGCAAAGTATGCCTAAACCAGTGACAGTCAAGGGCAAAGTGAGGACAACAGACTTGGAGCAAAAGTTGATGTGTGTTGGGTCAAAGGTGTTGACCAGTTTGGATCATAATCGTAGCAGCCTGTTGATGCCACATGGAGGACTTTCTGAGGAGGTGAAGAGTCTTCCTAGGAGCATAATTGACAGTGCTTGGATCGGGTGCCATTGATTTGATTGGAGAGAAGTGTGTTGGCTACCCAAAGTTAGCCCTAGAGAAGCATATAAGAAGGACATTGTTTGGTGCATGATTGGGTGAAATTTGTAGCCTTATGAGTAGCTCTTTGATGGACGAAAGAGGATACTAGAAGGTAGATTGAAGCTCAAAAATTGGCCAACATAGAAAGCAGAATGATGAGCCTGTGTACATGCTGCAGAAGTGATATGAAACAGTGTTAGGTGGTAGCCCTCTTGGAGTCTCGATGTGTAGTGGCCTTGATGGACTAAGGCAAAACTGTTGAGTAGTACGGAAACAAAGGACCAAAAGGTTTAATATAATGAAGATTAGGATTGTACAATATTGTATAATTTTGTTAAAAAGTGTGTATATTTGTGCATATGTGGTTTACTTCTTTATATTTCCGTTGTGTAAAGTAGTTTATGGTTGAGATTCTTGGTTTGGTAGCGTCAATGATTTTAATACTCTAACCTAGACCAAAGGTCGTGGAAATTCAACACTCCAATGATGGCCTTTCCTCTATCCCTCCTCCAAATTTGAAGACATTCTGATGGTGGAATTGGAAGAACATCATTATTTAATACCGAAAGTGAATTATAAAAAGAATATTTCAATGCCAACTACATATATATTATACCAGTTGCCTAGGCCCACCAAGCTCCTAGAGGGATCAAATCTCTTGAGATACAAACATCTTTTTGATTAAAAAGAGATTTGATCCCTCTGAGTGTTTTGGTGAATTATAAAAAAAATATTTCAATGTCAACTACATATATGTTATACCAGTTTCCTAGACCCACCAAGCCCCTAGAGGGATAAAATCACTTTTCACTCGAAAGGATGTTTATATCTCAAGAGATTTGATCCCTCTTGGTGTTTTGGTGAATTATAAAAAAATATTTCAATATCAACTACATATATTTTATACCAGTTTCCTAGACCCACCAAGCCCTTAGAGGTTTAAAATCTCTTTTCACTTGAAAAGATGTTTGTATCTCAAGAGATTTGATCCCTCTAGCTGTTTTGGTAGATAGAGAGTTAAGACGGATCTAGGCTGAAGATTGTAAAAAAATATTGACTTATGTTTTTTTAAATTTAACAATAGACTGAATTATATAAACCAATATTGAATTAGTTAAATTGTATTTTTGAATAGTTTATTAATAGTAAGATTTTATATTAAAAATTGAATAAATTACACATTTTCATCTTTTTACGAACTAACGAAATTATTTTATCGTTATGAATATTGAAATATTTTACTAATTAAGTTATGTTGAATATCAATGAACTATCTAAGCAATAGAAAAATATTTATCATAATTTTACAATCATAGTTTCAGCATACTAAATTTATAATTTATAAAAATGTATTTGCAATGTTTTAGAGTAAGTTGTTTTACATGCAATTTCATGTATAAAAGTTTGAAATAAATTCACTTATACATAATCTATCATAAACATTATTTCATAAAAATAAACATTATGATGGTAATCATCTAACAAACATAAACATCATCTAAGATACACATTCGAATTCACTACCATCATTTAATTATATACATTTTAGTAGCACATATAAACATCATTAGCTAACACACAAATCTAATAATCTAACATGGCATCATCATTGTGATCACATCTAACCGAACACAAATATTGTAATCTAACATCATCACCACACACATCCTCAAATTAATATAAATCTCATTTCAAATAATTGCTATCACGTACACTTCTATTTGCAAGAACATTAAATGAACATATCTAACATGACCCAACAATATACACATCAACAACATATAAATTAAGTACATCAACATGAACATATACACACACACACACACACACACACACACAAAGAAGTCAAATAACTACATCATGAAGTCAAATAAGTGCAATGAAATATCCAACACAACAAACGTAGTAGTGCTTATAGCCTAGTTCGCAGTAGAAGATGATGGATGGTAAACTATTTCTTGAGCAAGTACGTCTGTCGAAATCAACTGAAGTGGAGTACTAAGAGGTGGTTGGTCTATAGTAGAAGGTGGTTGGTCTACATCATAAGGTGGCTAGTCTGCTCTGTTAGAAGCAACATATGACACATCCTCTAGCTCTAGCATCTGATGATCATCAGGTGATTGGCAAGTAAGTGTATTACTAGAAGGATCACCAAAACCCTCACGATGATGATCTGATGGGGTGGCACCACTAGAAGCATCATCATCATCATCATTATTATCATCCTCATCATCATTACCATCATAATCACCCTCATCATCATCATGACCACCCTCATCTGATAGATGTGTTCATGTATGATGCTCTACAACCCTCATCGCTTCCAGTAAAGTACTAGCATCGATGACATGCCTCATAAGAGACATCAAATCTTTCAGACAATCCCTATAGAGATCCATGAACATCAAATTTGCCCTGATATATCGAGGCCTCACAGGGCAAACTCCCTACCAAACCAAAACTCTAAATAATCTATCATAGTAGTCCATAATAAATCACCATTAGGGGAATTTTGAGGTCTAAAATGGGCCTCAGAAGAAAAATGTACAACCAAAATAAAATTTATAAGAATGAATAGGATTCAAGACAATGATGTCAACCATGGGGGGTGATTAATCATTTTTAAAGTAAAAAAGTAAAAAAATTAAAAGATAATAAAATATTAAAACTACTTTTTCAACTCTTATTTTCAACTTATCTCCCTAAGGTTTTACTTAAATTTTGAGTAGGAGTACTCATTTGATGCAAAATTTAATTCCTCATCCAAGGATTACACATGTTGCATACTTTCAATGGACCCTGCTACACGAAAAATGAGAAATACATGAAAAACGTTATTACAATCATGTTTTTCATGTATTTCTCATTTTTCATGTAGCAGGGTCCATAGAAAGTATGCAACATGGGTACTCCTTGGATGATCAATCAAATTCTACATCCAACGAATGTTTCTGCTTGAAATTTGAGTAAACCCATAGGGAGATAAGTTGAAAATACAAGTTGAAAAAATAGTTCTTTCTCTTTTCCCTCTAAAATTTGATGATGTAATCTAATCTTATTTTATTATTTCCAATATTATTTTATAATTTCTTTAGGAGGCCCCTTTTAGACCTCAAAAATCCCCTAATTCATAACAATCCTCTTCCCTCGGACGCCCACCCCCACTAAGGATGTGTCTCACCCTCTTGGGCCTCGCCCATATCCTCATTTCCTCGATCTGGCAGTGGGGGAGGAGGCATGTCTCCATCATATGAGCTGTTTTCTAAAAAATATTTAGTGCACAAAAATAATTAGACAATTTCATTATAACAATTTAATAAAACAGGGTAAAGAATGTGCTAGAATAAATTTTATTCTAATTCATTAAAACAAGAAAATGAAACTAGATTAATTTAAAGAAAACACTAATATTACCCATATCATTTGGAGGCTCAACCGCTGTGAATAATATGTTGGGATACATTCTCCAATAAATCCCCGCATATGGATACCCCAACACGAAAAACACATGGTCATCCACACTGCCAATAGCGCTAGTGCCTCATCCAAAATCCTGGTTGGAGACTCCAACTTGCCCCTCTTGAGCATCATTTGGCCCCATATGCACGTCTGAGCCTCAGTGATCAACCTAGGAGGGAAACGATAAAATGTAAGCCTCATCTCTAAAACCTATAAAAAAAGATAAAAAATCTCGGAAGCAAAAGGGAAGGTCTCCCTTCCCTATCTCGAAAATGCATGACATCTATCTAAAGACATGCAAAATTGTCTCAAAAGAATGGCAAACCATCTGATGCAACATGACACTTGAATCAAATTATCAACATAATACAAAAAAGAGAAACTAATGTGTTTTCCCATCACCACAAGAATGTGTAATGGTGTTGACTAACAATGAGAGGCACCAAAGCTCCTCTGTAGCAAAAGAAGAAATATGTAATTGTCCACAACAAACCTAAAACTATGATGGACAGACCACATGAGGCCCAACATATCTCTGAGTGTATGCAAGATGACTCTTAGCTAAAACACAATGGGGGAGATTAGGGAGTTGGGGAAAATCCTCCCCTCCTGGATAGGTCAGTGATTGATCCGTAAAGTGTCGTGGATATTCCACTGGACAATTCATCACAATAGATCTGATAAGATTATATTAAAAATATGTGATTCTACAATATTACAGTTTTATTAAAGTTTAAGATCTGTAGATTTAACTGTAATTAGTGCATGCATGTGAATGGAAATTATGCAGAAAAATAGTGAACGACAAAATAAGCTCCCACACACACATATAAGACACAAAATATACTCTAGGAAACCCTTAATTGGAAGGTGAGGTCGTTTCACTCTTTTTCTCTCTCTGTAAATATGGCTATAGGTACAAATAAGTAAGGCTTATAGCTAGTGGGATGCTACAATGCACAAATACTCCTTGTGTGCTCTAACTCCTATCCCTCTTGGTTATCTTTTCTTATCCATGGAATAAAATGCTCTCGAAAGAATGGAGTGCCTCTTCCTCCTAGTGGCTCGGTTATAACACAACCCGATAACCTACTAGTGGTTAATTATGAGTACACCAACTATTAACTAGAGTTACAATATAGACTCTTCTAGAGTATTTTACATCAAAAAAACATGGCTAGCCCAGTTTCCATAAATAATGCGGGTTGTCGCAACATCGTCTCGAACTATAAGTGTCAAAACAAAAAGATCAACTTTTGAGTGGCATAACATTTGCATATAGACTTTGATTGACACATTTCTTACGTCGTTGGAAATATTTTTGTGTGTAGAACAACATGAAATGGTGATGCGCTAAAAAACCAAAATTTTTCCAAAAAATGTCATTTGATGCCTCAAAACACTCTTGGAAGGTTTCAGACCCCTTTTCGCCAAACTAGGTTCTCCCGGTAAAAATGGTCCCAAGTGCTTATTCCTCCACTTTTTCCACTTTGAATGCATTGAGATGGATGACATACAATATAATGATCCAATCTGGATCACACCTCCCCGTTTTGGGAGTATTTTGGGCCCTAAAAGCTTTTACTGAATGAGGTGAGAAATTTTTTCCTCCACCTTCTCTCTAGTGTACCATTTATTTTTTCCCGGAAGTTGCCTGTTCAACCCAATATGCAAAAGGTCATACTACCCCTATCTTGCAGTTCTGGACCTTATCTACAAAATTGTATCTTCTGTCAACTCTACCTGAGCATCTAGTTCCAAATCCCACACAAAAGGTAGGACCTATTCCTCTTCTTGATCTATCATGAAAGGCTCATAGAGTTTCAATTTATCTACATTCAGAACTGAGTAAATGCACATATATGGTGGTAAACTGAGTTGATATGCATTATCACCCACCTTTTCTAGTATCTCAAAGGGACCATACCTTAGAACATTTATTTTTTTACCAAACCCCTACAACCTCTCCTTGTTTAATTGTAGCCATACTTTATCTCCCACCTTGAACGATTTCCTTGTTCTATGTTGATCATACCTAGCCTTATACCTCTATTGTGACTTTTGCAGTGCTTCTTGTACTTGTAAATGGATATGCTTGATCTTCTCTATAAACTTTTCATCCTGAAAAAGATTGTAGTTGCATCAGGGCCTTGCTATGGGAGTGACTGGAGGCTTTCAGTCGCATGGAGGGCTTGTCATGCAAGTGACTGAGGGTTTAGTTGAGTAAAATATGAGTTAACTCAGGGGTTGGGTGCCTCGAGTGGTTGGTTAGCCCCTAGGGGTTTTGTAGCTCTTGAGGAAGGTCAGTTTGGTTTTTGTTTGTTGATTTCACTTCCTTAACTATACTCGAAGAGTTGAATCATATCATAGTAAGTCTTCGTCACATGTTTACCGTAGTGGATCAGTTAGCTTCGGTAAATGTGGGAGGAGGGTGTTACAATAATCATGAATTTTCATGTATTTCTCCTTTTCTGTGTAGCAAGGTCCATTGAAAGTATGCAACATGGATACTCCTTGGATGAGGAATTAAATTCCACATCCAACAAGTGCTCCCATTCGAAATTTGAATAAAACCATAGGGAGATAAGTTGAAAATACTAGTTGAAAAAGTAATTTTTTCTTTTTTCCCTCTTAAATTTGATTCTATAATCTAATGTTATTTTATTATTTCCATTATTATTTTATAGTATCTCATATGAGGCCCATTTTAGACCTCATTTTTTCTAATGCCACACCTAAACTACTAAGATATTAGGTAGCTTCAAAGGTTCAAGGGTCATGAATGACATCTCACACAACTATAGATGGCCTCTCGAAGGGATATATGCCCCTTAAGTGCATAGATGGTAATTGTTAGGAGATTTTGAGCACTAGGTATGGTTTTTGTGTCCTTGGACATGATCGAAAGGGAACCCAAGGCGTAGGTCGTAAAGGAATATTTTAGGCATCTAGGACCACCAATGACATGTTGACCCCCATAAAGGATCTTTAGAGGGTATCCTTGGACTCTAGATGGGGATAGTTAGCATTATAAACTTTTGAACATTGAGTATGATTCTCTAGAAATTTGGTATGTTTAGTGGAAAAAACCCAAGAGTTAGTCCATAAAGGAAGCCTATAGGCTTTTGGGGTCAAGAATGACACTTTGAACCACCACAAATGACCTATTAATGGCATCATTTTCCTCTAACTAAGTATATAGGTAGCACTAGAAACTTTCAACACTAACTGTGAGGCTCAGGTCCTTGGACATAGCTAGAGGAGGAAACATGAATATTAAGCCCTAAACAAAACTTCTATCTCTTTGGGTCAAAAAAGGATATCAATGCCACTAGAAACAAACTAGGGAAGAAGGTTATAAGTTATATTGTAAAGAAAGCTTTCAAACATCTACAACCATGAGTATTCTCTAAAAGCAATATACATTACCTATAAAGGGTATCGTTAGCCTTTGAGAAATTTTTCAATACCCTCATAAGGTTTTAATAATTAGGTATGGGTTTGAAAGTCTTTGTATGGGTCCCAGGACCTTGGGTAGGTATGTACCACTTGCATTTTTTTTACCATTGTGCTAAGAGCATAAATGATTTTCTGTGAGATAAAATACAAAAATTAAAAAGATCCCCTTCATTATCTCCAAAAAATTCTCATGTCTACATTTTCACATCTCCTATGAAAAAATACAACAATATATAATTTTTATGATAATTTATGATTAGAAGATAACTTTTTGTCTTTTTCTTATTGGAGTTCCATGTGCAAATTAGTAATAATGTAACCGATCAGGAATTTATTTAAGGAAAGAGTAGGTTATTGAAAATATCATTAACGGGAGAGAAAAGGAAAGGTTAGGTATGGAAAAATGCTAGCTTTAAATAGAGGCCAATCCAAATTATATCACAATAGATGGAATTGTTGTTTCTCCTCCGTCACCACAAAAAACATAGGATTTCAATGACGTTGATCTAATTGTAATATCTTCTCAACCTCCAATGACTATTTCATCAAGAAAAGTTATTATGGAAGAGCACATCATGATGGATTTACTTGGAGCTAATAATTCTATAGATAAAATTAGAGAGGCAATTGGTGCGTAGTATTTTGGTTAAGAAGTAAACATGGTGTAACCTTTTATTAAATAGTTGAGCATCTAAAAACAATCCGTGAGCATGTTCATTCTCCTACCAAAATTGACTCATAAGTAATTTAAGGGGTCAAGGTTCTTACATTTGTAGCTCCACAATAGAGAGGTCAAGAGTACCAAAATATGAGTCCATAATTCTTACTAATTGATTAGTGTGCATCAAAGAAATCCTAAACACATTCAAGTGGATGAAATTGGTCCAACAACACTTGAAGGTAAGTTATTTAACTAAACCATTCATTATCAATCATATAAAATTATTAAAGCAAATTTTGAACCAGAATTTAATGCAAATAAATATTAGTTATTTATGTCCTTGTTAAATCTAGGGGTTTGACTATGGTTTGGAGAATTTTATACCTTATATCACTTAAAAGTAAAAAAAAAAATTAATAATATTGTGATAATCCTTATGGATGCTTTTCATAAAATTGGGAAGAAAACTTGTTCTCAAGACTATAATGCAACACGACTTGTATTGTCACAAACAATTGTTAGTAAGACTAGTATAGATCCATCTTAACCACAGATCTACTAAGAGTCGAAAGGGATCAAATCTCATTATATGAAACAAAAATTATAATGCAAAACTTGAAAGGAGATTTACAAGCCAAGAGATTTAATCCCTTTTAGTGCTTGATAAATATATGATTAAGATAGATCTATAGTGGTTTTCTATCTCTCTCTATATAAATCCATTGTAATTTTCATTCTTTAAATTGCATTTTTTGAATTATATATATATATATATATATATATATATATATATATATATATATATATATATATAAGTTCGACAACAGTGAGGCTACATCATGGTTATGTCCAAGAATAAACACTCGAATATGATGGGGAATTGAACCAATGACTTAGCATATAGGAGTGCATTAATAACGCACACGATCACAATGTATATGTATATAGTTCAGCAATGGTGGGGCTACATCATGGTCATGTCCAAGAATAACACTTGAATAGGGCGGGGAATTAAACCAATGACTTAACATCTAGGAGCGCCTTAAAAACACACTTAATCACCACCTATCCAAGAGCCCCTGGACTATTACTATTTTGTATTAAAAATTGAATGAGTTACACATTTTCCAACTAAATTATTTTACCTTTAATTACTTTTTCCTTTCGAGCATAGAAATATTTTAATAAGGTAAACATTAACACACATGCACATTATATATATATATATTATATATATATATATATATATATATATTTATATATTATAATATATATATATATATTATATAAAACACAAACACATTCCTCTCCTCTCTCTATATATATATATAGAGAGAGAGAGAGAGAAAGAGAGAGGGGGGAGAGAGAGAGATTCAAACCAATTTATTTAAGTTCTATATTGAAATATTTTTATAAGAGAAATTAGAAGTTTTTGTTTTTAATTTATATTTTTAACAATAGACATTGAAAATTTTTATTATTATCGACGAATCAAACAAACACAATGAAAAAG
The DNA here is from genome assembly GCA_000404065.3 of Pinus taeda. Taxonomy (NCBI): domain Eukaryota; kingdom Viridiplantae; phylum Streptophyta; class Pinopsida; order Pinales; family Pinaceae; genus Pinus; species Pinus taeda. The sequence continues at coordinate 132,496 of APFE030144559.1, read as the reverse complement.
CTATTATTAATGTTTTATAATGCTTTTAATTAAAACTAACAAAATATTATAATCATTTATGATTTGGTTTTAGCCAACAATGTTTTTTTATTTAAAGTATTTTTTGAAGGTACACATTTCAACTCCAAGTTGAGCATAAACAAAATGACACCTCCCTTATACTGGATTATAAATGAGCCTCTCGAGTCAATCACAATAAAACATTATTTGCTCATACAAGCATCTTATTTCACTAATTGTAATGTCAAAACCTTTTGAAAGTATTTTATTAGATGAAATAGCCTCGACACAAGTGGCCAGACAAATTTGCAGGCCTTCACTTTAAGCTGCCTCATTCTAACATGAAGTTAATTGGATTAGTTAAAGGACTGGTATTTTTTTGGCATGAGTATACTAGGAATTCTTCTGAGCAAAAGAATGTACTAATTTGATAAGGGATTCTAGGCCCGTGAATCCCACATTAAACACTTATTTGACATGACACAAGCATTCTTGTATGAGAGATTCGGGAATGAGCATAGTGCATTTAACTTGGGCCAGAGATATTTTGAAAAGAATAAGCCTTGATATGTTCAAATAAATGCAATATCTATCACACATTGTTGTAGATGTTACCTTGGATACGTTTATTAGTATAACACACATACACATATATACAAATATTTTTAATGTTTTACATAACACCCTTGTGGAGGAATACTCATTTATATTATTATTAATATCATCTAGAGACTTTATTCACAACATCATGTGTACAAGGCCTGTGTTGTAGATATTAGTGAGATATTATCAAATAGTGTTTAGATGAGACATGACCCAGGTGCAGTGGAATGACATTAGTGACAAAGTGCATACATGCGAGTGATGAGTATGAATTGGGTGGAATGAGGTTGACTTGCAAAGATTCAAATATGTCACATTCTATACTAAGGGGGGCATAAAAGAGAAAATGTATAGTTAACGAATTTCCAGGTTAGTAATGTCTACTTAAATGGTATCCTTTCTTTCAAAGAGGAAAAATTTTAAGGATACAAATTTATTTTAAAGTAAATTTTGGTGAATATTACTAGTTCTTAATAGGTAAACTATAAAATATTTAGTAATATCTTTGTAAAAATTTTCGAATGTTTCAAGATTTTATATAATTTCTATAAAATTTTGGAAATTTTAAACTAAAATAATTTTACCTTATAGAATTTGGGCGGATCATTTTTAGAGAAAACAGAAATCATTGAATATTTTTTCTTTTGTGAAAAAACATGTAAAATTAACTCATGGGTGAAATACAACCCCTAAAATTTTGTTTTTTAAATTACACTTTGAAATGTCAAAAGGGGTTATTATAACAATGAACTTATAAGGGTCTTTTATTTTGTCCCACTATGTACAATTATATAACTTCATCAATGATCTCTTAGAAAATACCAAACAATATGTTTAGCATGTCCATATGGTGTAATGGCAAGATGAGAATTTTAGAATATGTAGAGATAAATTTCCTATTGGTACTATCTTTTCCATGGTTGCTTTTGTTGAGAATTACACCTTTTAATTGCAATATGCTATTAAAAGCTAAAATTATCACTAAGAGCAAGTTATCCTAATGGTCCATATCACATACATACATAATATGTATATATAGTACCAAAGACAAAACAATTATATTGAAGGAGTAATACTTTTACATATGTGACGATAGTTGCCATGACATAGCCAATGTAGAATATTGTATTCAATTGATTTAATACAATTAATACAACAAGTGCTCAATTTAATGACTTAACTCAACAATGTCATGTGGATGTGCATTGGTTTTTCCTCATGCTCAACCAAGGTTGAATAGCTAGTGTGACTTATGCCCCCAAGCATGAGGATGCACATCCATATGTCTTAGTTAAGTTGAATATCTAACATCTAATGCCTACACATCTAACATCTAATTCCTATACATCTCCCATATACTAGGTTGTAGAGCGCCCCTTGAAACAATTACCACAATTCATATCATTGTAATGTGATTGGATGGAAAAATTTGATGAATGGTGGTTTGTAAATGTGATTGGATGGAAAATTTTGATGAATGGTGGTTTGTAAATGTGATTGGATGAAAAATTATAATATTACCAATGAATCAATAAAGGTTGTTCATGTAGTTTCCAAGTTTCGAACAATGACCAACATTGTCAAGCCTGGGCCATGTGATTCAATGGAACTGTGGTAGATATTGAGATATGTGGTTCATTTCCAAATGATTGTGTGAATTCAATAGTGAGATCTCTCACATAAATAAATTATTCATAATTGTTTTTAGCAAACAATTTTAATATTGAATGCATTTTTCTTACTTGACAGATATCAAATATGTACATAGTTATTCGAAAGATTTACTATTTTTTCTTCTAAATAAATATTAAGGTTTGAAATTTTGTTGAATAAGCAAATTTAAACCAGTCTAGATTTATCTTAACTTCAGATCTACCAAGCCTTGCTATGGATCAAATCTCTTTTTATTTTAAAAGAGAGATTTGAAAAGAGATTTCATCCCTCTGTGGTAAATCCAAAGTTAGGATAAATTTATATGTTAATTTTTATTTTATTTTATTTTTATTTTGTCAAAATGTTACATTACAAAATCTTTAATATACTAGGTTAAAAAATGCCTCTCAATATAATAATATTTTCAAAATTTTAATTAATATTTGAGATGTTGTTAATAATTAAATTAATATAGTATTTACAGAAAACATGGACTTTTCATTATATTAATAGATTTTAAAATTAGATTTTAAAATTGATAATTAATAAGTTAAAAGAAAAAGTAACAAGAAGGCTCATCCGAATACGAATATACTTTGACTTTTAAATATTAAGATAACAATAAAATATCAAAAAGAAATTTAATGATTATTAAGATAACATTAAGATGTCAAAAAATTTTATTGATTTTAGTTGTTTTGTTTTTTTTTTTGAGTTATATTGTTTATAATATTTTGGGAAAAATGATACTGTTGAAATATTTCAGGTTGGTTTTTGTTTTTGTTTTTTTTCTATGTTTTAGCGTTTTTAAGTTGGAAATTTGGTAAATTATTATTATTATTTGAGTAGAAATGAATGTTTTAAATATTTTTATAGTCTCTAGATTGTATAGAATTTACAAATGATATCATATATTGTTTTTATATTTTTGACTAAATTAATTAAATATATATTATAAATCTTCAAAACTTAAAATAGTTAGATTATTATTTTTATGATTTGATTTTTTAATTAAAATCTAAAAAGTAGAAAAGTTATACCACATTATATTAAACTAGTGTAGCCATATAAATTAAATGGTTGGTAAATGTTTATATCCCGTTTGATTATGAAGATTCTTAATATACAAATAGGTTTTGTTACAATATTATAGCTTAACAATACCACTTCCCAAAAAACCATAATTAATTTAATATGACACTTGTTCATATGATATTTTTTTAAAAATAATCAATTTAATTAAAATTGCAAACATCATAACTACTTTGGAGATAAATCTCAACTTTTGATTTGTGAATACTAGGAAGAATATTCTATAGTATTCCATGAATGTTAAATCCCTATTATACACTTAATAGTTATCCATAATTAAACTAAATTTTTGGAAACTCTATTCCAAAATAGTCTTTGTTACGATATTATGGGTCAATACCACATGCCCAAAACCATAAGAATTAATAAAGATTCATTTTTTTTAAAGTCAGACATTTCCTCCCTACCCACGTGCATAGCAGCACAGTGAGTAGTGAGTAAGCAACCCATAGACCACCTTATAAAGGAAACCCTTTCTCAACCTGTTGTTACAACGCCCATGAGATTTGAACACATACCACTTTACTAAGAAAATCCTTTCTCAACTTGACAAATTAACTGAGATTCTTAACCATAGAGATTTACCTCCATTTTACTATAGATATTTTTAATTTGTAAATAGGCTTTGTTACAATACTATGGTTAATATCATATAAATACCATATGCCCAAAAAAACCATTAACTAATTCATATTATATTTATTCATATAATTTTTTAATTAAATTTAATTAAAAATAAAATAAAAAATACTTTAAAAATAAATCTCAAACATTCTTATTATCTATTTAATAATTAAAAATAATTAAATTTAAAAATTTTAAGCTATATATCAAAATATAATTAAATTTAACATTTTAAATTATATTTTAAAATATAATTAAATTTAAAAAATTTTAAGTTATATTTCAAAACATAATTAAATTATATATATTCAAATTATGAAATTCAAAATTTTTAATTTATATTAAAAAAATGATATTCGTATATGTCATCACGACACCTTCCCCACAAATGCATTGAATGTTTGATGTCGCATTGGAAAAAAGAAAAATATTTGGAGTGATAATGATATATAGTTTCACCTAATGGCTCTCTGTAGATTTTCACGTGATGCCTGACCTAGAAAGTCCTTGTCGACGTTGAAAAAGTATGGTTAGGGGCAAAATTAGTCATTTCATATGAAGTGAGACAATTCTGATATTTGACACTCCAACAACACGAGGAAAGACGTTTTTGTACCCATATTTTCATTAAAAATTATTTATAATTATTTAAACATATTATTTATAATATATATTATAATTTTAAATTGGTTCTTATGATTATATATATAGATGGGCTTCTAAGCAGGGTACATGTGCTTGTGGTGTTTACATTGAAATGAGTGATGAACAATAAATATCTATTTATTGGCATGGAGGAAAGGGTTCGAACAATATTGCTGAAGTAATGGCTTTGGCTGGTCTTCTTCACCTGGGCACATTTTTCAACATTCAGAACCTTCATATCTTCAAGGACTCAAAAATCATCGTTGAGCATGTCAAAAGGAAATTAGTCATAAAGCTCCCCATGTTATCAGGGAGGATGAACAAGATTGATGCATTATGGAACAGGAAAAACGGCTATAGCATCAATCTGTGGACAATTTCCAGAACCAGAAAGTTGATACTTTGTCAAAAATGGGACTAGCGAGCCAGCTTGGCATATGGAAAATAGAGATACAAATGGGATTAGTCACATACCAGATAAAAGACTTCTCCTGGCCAGGTACTTGATCCTCTCTGTTTTTGGTATCTTTCAGGTATCTTTTTCTTTTGGCTAAATGTTTTCTACATATTCGCGGAAGGTATGATCTCTTTACTATCTTTTGGTTTTATCCCAACTGGTTGTTGTTGATTTCTATCTATATGAGCCTGGAAATTATCCTGGTATCTTGGATGAGTTTCTCATGCTCATACATATCTTTTAGTATACATTCTGCAACTCACCTTGCAATGTATCTAGTATCTCAATATGCTATGTTTCTACACAACGTTATTAAATCATGTTATTCTCAAAACATATCACTTTTTTAGTATATAAATATTCTTACATTAATACAAATACTTATATATATATATATATATATATCAATTTTATAACATCAAAAATAAATTTGAAGCCATCATCGTGAGTAAGAATAAAAATAAATTTGAAGCCATCATCGTGAGTAAGAATCATCTAATTCATTAAAGAAGGATATAAAATTCCTTTACAAATAAATAAAGTTTAAAGTTTAAACCAAGGAATCGTTTGCAATATTTTCTAAACTCATTTCCTTAATTTCAATGTTTTTGGAAGATTAGATGTGGGAATTAAACATTTTTAATTGACTGGAACCGTTTCGGGGATTTGGTGGCTACGTTTATGAAGGGTAACGAATGTTCTCTAAAGGGTTGGAAACAATTTGGGAAGTAAATTAATATTAAAGTGTGGTTTGGGTATCAAATATTGATTAACATGGTATTATTTTTTAATTTTATAAGTTTTATTTATGGGGTTTTTAAATGATGAAAAATTGAGTTAATATATTGTAAATATTTGGAGGGAAAGTTGTGAGTAGAGAAGAATTATAGATATTGGAAGTATAAAATAAGGAATACATGGAGCATCATTGTCAGACAGAAATACATGAAAGGCAGGAATCTAGAATTCTGGTATAGAACTGGGGCTATCGGGCTCTGACAGGGATCCGCTATATGGCTTAGCATGTGGAAGATCAAACCTTTTTTCTTCTCCCGATTGCAATGGAGGTTATCCACTGGTAGCCGTGTTCTCATTGGCATTGACCCCATATTATGTGGTCACGGCGAGATATCCATCCCAGAGGAACTTACAGCACATCTTCATCGTCGCGACATATTCACATGGAACAAACTCATTGAAGAATGGCAAGGCTCTTCTCCAATTTGGAAGGACGGAACAACTCTCATCTTGCCGAATATATTGGATGGTATCTGGAAATCTATCACGGATACTCTAAACAGATGTGGCATATAGCGTCATGGAAATGTGGATCTACTCACAAGGACTGTTTGCAATGCACGGAAGCTTGTCACTGTCCGCGACATATATCTTGATATGGTCATTCCCAGGATTTCAAATGCTCATATACTTTTTCCGATGGTATTTTGGAAGGCAGGATGTCCACTCAAATACATACACTTTGCGTGGCTGGTATTCATCAACAAGAACCTCACATGGGACAACCTAAGGAAACGATATTGGCATGGTCCTAGCAGATGTGCAATGTGTGAAGCAGATGAAGAAACAAATATGCACATGTTTTTCCAGTGCCCATCTATCCAACGTGTCTGGTATGTATTGGCAAATACTTTTGTTTTCCCACTTACTGTTTTTGACTCTTCCCATGCAGCACTCATCTGGTGGAGTCGGCAAAGAGGGACTCAGCGCTTTCTCATCCTTATTTTTCTCTGGTCTACTTGGAAGTGGCGGAATGCTCGAATCTTCAATGACTCAGATGCTCCTGTTTCGTCCATTCTGGACAACATCATGGCCTCCTGGTCTATGATATATGGCACCGCTGATTTTTGATATTATCGGACTATCTGTGAACTACATCCTCCTTATATGCTTATATGAACTTTGGGCATAACATATATGGTGATTTTTGCATACAGATACCTTTATTTTTTGACTATATGCACTAGAGATCTGTTACTTACTATTCAATTCATCTGATATATGATCTGTTGAATATGGTCAAGATATAGACCACAACTATATGTACATTTGTCTTTTATATTGACTCAATATAACACATTATGCTTTTTTTCTCCTGAAAAAATAAAGAATTTAGTAAAACTAAAATTTATATTCATTAGAAAGATAAATTTGGTGAAGACACAACAAAAAGATTTTGAGAAAATTTTATTAATATATATTAAAATTAAGAAATATAAAACACAATTAGACAGGTTAATTAAGTGGAAATTAGTATAATATTTATGAACATTAAAATTCAATATTTTTTAAATATATTGATATATTTACTAACACAAATTAATAAAATTTAATTTTGGAATTTTTAATATAACTTGAAATGATATTATTTAATATAAAATAATATATTATTATACAACAATTCCAAAATTATATATTTATGCCAGATTAATCTCTAATTAATTTGAAATAATATTTAAAATATATCTTTTGCTGATAAATTTTAATCTAAATATATATTTTTTGAATATGTACTATTTTTATACTTTTTAATATATAATAGGATGTCCTGTGAGAATACAAGTTTGGTCAAAATATTGTGTTCATATTAAGAAAAAGAAGTATTATATATTTAAAAAATATATAATTTTCTAAGATTAAATGTATTTAGCAAATGATATATGATAATTTTCACGCAAGTGAGATATCTCTGTGTTTAAGTGGGCTATAGGAAAAATATATTATTTTAAATGAATAGTGAGAAATGGGATTAAAATTTATAGTGCATTATTTTTTAATTGTTAAGTTTAAATTGGATTATGATTATTAATTCGAATTAAAACTTATATTATATTGTTTTTATTCATTAAATTTTAAATACAATATAATTAGTTTTTATATAAATTAAATGGTTGGTAAATGATTATAGGTATCACTTTATGATAAACATCAAAACGCTTACTTCATGGTATATTTTATGTTTGTTAAACAAAACAACAAACAAATAAACAAACAAAAACAATAACAACTAGTGTAACCGTATAAATTAAATGGCTAGTAAACACCTATAACCATCAATTCCATAATAAGCATCCAAACACTTATTACATTATGCATCCAAATTACTAATATTAAAAAAAAAACTAACTAAATTAGAACTTTATTTTAAATCATTATTATTAAAAAATTTAATATAAGTTAAACCTCAATACATTTTAAAAAATATGGAACGAGATTTTTAACTATAAATATTTATCCCACTTTGTCATAGAAATTTAATAAACTTAGTTACAATACCATAAACCAATACATGATATTTTTTTATTAGTCAATATAATTAAAAACGTAAAAAAAAATAAACCACTTAACGTAAAAAGGAATACTTGCTTTCTGAATAAGAAATGAAATGCGTATTGGGAGCTCAACTCTCTCCCATATTTATAATGAAATTATGAAATTCTACATATTTATTTATAAAGAAAAGAAAGGAAATTTTCACCGTTTTACAAACTTCACACCAACCAGTCCCCATTATTATTTTCTTATTATTTAATTGGGAACAATATGCACTCAAAATAACTATTCCCTCATCCTCCCTGTTTCTCGTTGAATAAACTATGTGATGGTTACTGTTGGGGGATCTACCCTATGATGGTTACTGTCTTATATCTTTGCTCATGCTGCATTGTTGTTTACATGTTATATTACCCATAAATGATGAACTTGATAGGTAGCTTTCAATGGGAGAAGGTGTACTGGTATTTTCATATATTAATATAAAGTGGGAGTGAATTGCTATAGCCAAAATTTTTTGTTACATATCTATTTTAAATTATATATATTTAAGTTATATATTATTTTATGATTAATAATAATTATTATAAATAAAATTATAATTTCTTAATTTTTAAGAATTTAATAATTTTAGTAATTTAAGATATACGATCAATTAAATGTTTGGATGTTTATTGACATATTTTAATTATTTAAAAGTGAATTTTTGTGGTTAAATATTTTATTAAGAGTGAATATTATTTTATTATTAATAATAACTATTATTATTATTATTATAAATAAAATTATACTTTACTTAATTTTTAATGGATTTTTTAATTTTAGTAATTTAAGATATATAATAAAGTAAATATTTTATGATTATTGACATATTTTAATAGTTTAATTTCTATGTTGCACAAGTATAACATTTTGAGTACATGTGTCTGTAACGGTTAGAAGTTTCCTCAAAATTTCCATGAAACTGCTAATTGGGAGCGCTAAAAATAAAAAATAAAAAATATTTTTTTTTTTTCAATTATATAATAATCAAAATATTCAAATATTAAAATCAATTTAAAATTTATAATTCATTATATGAATATCAAATTCAAAAATGTAAATGATTGAAGAGACACTTTTGAATTTAAAAAACATAGTGAAAATCAAATAATTCATCATATTAATATTCATATTGCTAGCATGTGCAATGTAGTACATCATAAATAAAAAATGACAAATGCCCAAAGTGGCAAAGTAATACATGGTCCAAAAATGCTCAAATGCCAAAATAACATTAAAGGCTGAAGGTGAGGATGATTATAAAGTGCATTCTTCAGCATCAAAACTATCCATATAATCTTGAGCTTCGCTAGGCACTCCAATATCATCATCACCATCATCACCATCATCAATATCAAAATCACTTGCAATGCTACCCAAAAGTATGCCAACTAAACCTGCATCTGGTGAAGGATTATCCTCATCATCATCAATTTGAGAAGCCTCTTCAACATCAACATCGCATCTTGTTGCAGGTCAGGTCCCTCTAAATACTCAAGTAGATTCCTTGAGCAAAGTCGAAGACTACTATGCATATAAACAAATTTCTTTGCTCACTTAGAGGTAAGCCTATTCCTCTTAAGAGAGTGAATGAAACTATAAGTAGACCAATTCCTTTCAGCTGCTAATGAACTAGAAACCTTAGATAGCAAGCGCGAGGCAAGATGTCGAAGATCTTGGGCTTTCCCGCCATACATTCTCCGCCATCCAATGGGATTCCTTTGTGCATAAATGTTGATGTCCACCCTCGCACATTGAGAGAATTTGGAAGGGTTTAAGGTAGCAAAATCAATAAATTGTTCCTGCATTACAGTTGTTTCATTAGGTGTATAGATTTTGCATATGGAATCAAGAAAGCCTTGTTTCACTTCTTCATCATCAATGGGTAGAACTATGTTTGGTCTCTCCATATACCACTTTGGATTAAGGGCATAAGTAGCCATGTGAAAATAGGTATTGAGTTTGATCCATCTCTTCCTTATTATCTTATGTATTTCATTGAAGAACTCCAAAGAGGTTTTTCTATCCTGAATGACATGTTTTATCTTGCCTACCATGTTATCAATACATTCATAAACTTCTCCAAGGGTGGGGGAATCAGAATCTACATACCTAATCAACTCCACAATTGGAGCTGTGAAAGAAACAACATATTTACAATAAGACCACCAATTATCATTGAGAAGCTTCTCTCTTATATTCTTTTCCTGCACCGATTTAGATTTAGAACATGCATTCCACTCTTGGGAAACAACAGTGGCTTGTAAGGATGCATGCACCTCAACCATACGTGTAAGAAGACTGAAGTATGTAGCATTTCTTGTTTCTGCAGGTTTCAAAAACCTTTTCCTTGAATACATCCTATAGATTGCTAAAGAGGCATGGTGGTTGCAAATGTACATCTGTGCATCTCTTGCATCTAAAATGAGTTTTGCAATCCAAGATATTTTTTCATTGTCTTTGAGGACATTATTCAAGGAATTTTCACAACAAGGAGTCTAAAAGATATGCCTATATCGACTTTCAACCATCAAACCTACTTCTTTGCAAATAGGGGTTGCATATGTGATTACATGTACTCTATTTGAAGGACCAAGCTCATCAATTGCTTGTTTCAATACTTTAAACATGAAGGTAGCATCCTTTAGTTGACCACTACAATCAATTGCTCTTAAAAAATAGGGCCAAACTGGAGATGTATGAATAATATTCAACAATGGCCTTTGTTGAATGTTTGTCCAACCATCCATAACTATTGAACATCTTGAGTAAATCCAAGATTGTTTAAAGGGGGGCCATAAGCCCTTTCATTCTTGTCACCCCCTTATCTAATAATGTTGTCCTCATTTTGTTGTAATTTGGAGGTGTATATCCTAGCCCAGCAGCTATGATTTTTCGCACCATTTCTTTGTAATGTGGAGAACAGGTATCATTAAATGAAATTCCATTTTCCATAAAAAAAATCGGCAACAAAATCACCAACCTCATCCCTATGTACTACATTGTAGATTTTAAAAATTTGTTCCTGAGCAAAACTAGCGAGCCTCTTATTCCTCCCAAAAGTAGACCCCCCCACAAACTCAAATTGGTTAGATGCATTTTGATTAAATGAATCTTCCATATCATGGGAAGAAGATCTATGTACTTTAAAATTATAATCACTGTCCAAGTTCATTACATTGGATCCTAAGGAAGCCACATAAAGCTTTGCCAGCTCCATATTTTTCTCAATGGTACATGTACAACCCTTTAAACCATCACCACATAGGGATAGAAGATGATGCCACACCCTAGTGTAGCTTCCTTTAAACATATGGTGAGATAATGTGCACATCCATTCTTCACAACCACCACTATTATTTTTCTTGTTTTTAGTAATTTTATTTACAAGCTTTAACAAGGGTTTCTTGGTGTTTGTGCTTTGTTGGTCTTGACCACTTGGAAGTGGAGGAAGAGAAGAATTTTCATATCCACTTGGTATTGAACTACCACTTTCCATGATTTCCCTGATTAATACAAGAGACAAAAAAAAATTATAAGCAAAAAATACAATGAAAAATAAACTCGAATACTTTCTTAACATCTATCACTCAAATTATATTTTATAAATAAAATTACAAACTAAATAAAAGTTAAAAAGCATATAAAAAAATTACAAACTAAATAAAAGTTAAAAAACATATAAAAATATTGAGGTTCGCTAGATTAACCATAGTCACTCTAAAGAATATATAGGCTTATAAAATTACTAAAGTCAAAATTAAAACATACATGTATCACTCAAACTATATTTTATAAATAAAATTACAAACTAAATAAAAGTTTAAAAGCATATAAAAATATTGAGGTTCTTTAGTCACTCTAAAGAATATATTGGCTTATAAAATTTACTAAAGTCAAAATTAAAACATAAATCAAACCATTTGAAAGATTTTCCAAAGTGATTAGATATTAATGGTTTAAAATAATCTAATTTTATTATAGTGAAAATTTTTTTTTTAGCTTCATCTAATTTTTAACAAAAAAAAATTATAATTATTTAGGAATTTGCATTTTTATAAAAAAAGATAAATATATAAAAATATTTTAAAAGTTAATTAAATTTTCAAAAAAAATAATTATATTGAGACACCAATTTTTCTCATCTTCTCGAATAGAAGGACATATTTAATCTTTACATTATTGGTTTTTTACTTTTGAAAAGAGATAAATTTTTTTAGTTTTTATATGTTTGGTTAGATTATATGAATTTGGAGATTATAAATTCTAATAGTAATTATATATATTAACAAATATTATAGAGACACCAAGACTGATATGATTGGTCTTTTCAATATTTCAAAAAAATAGATTGTGTGAAATATGCACATATAAAGAGTAAACTTCGTCCCTTCCCCACATCCATCCATACGTAGCAGCAAGTGGCGAGTTGCCTTTACTCAATCAATATTGTAGGGGACTCTAACTTTCCCCACCTCCAAGGTGGGTAAACACAGACGTATAACACGACAACCAGAATTATCAATCAGTGAAAGCGCGCATGAAATAGAGAACGGACACAATAATAAGCACGATTGTGGTAATGAAATTCCCTTCTAGAAATGGTATAGATTTTATTGACAACGAATCCTCGCAACAAGAAAGAAGGGAACCACCCAACAACAGACACGTTGAGATATAATATTGAGATGCATATATGAGCTTATGTCCTACGTAGATGAACGTGTCATTATATTATTAAACTTCATGCATGAATGAACGCATCTCTATAAAGGAAGGGCCAACATCCGAACCCAAGCTTGTTTATCAGATTGAATTACAGTTTCATCCGTAGGGGCATAAGAAGAGCAGAGCAGATGGATGGATGGCATGATGTGAACAAGGCAGGAAGGGTTGGTTATAGCAAAGGATGGATGCGTGTGGAAGTGTTGTGTGTTCTAAGGACAAACAATGTATCATTATTTCTGCAAAGCAAATCATTTGCATAATCGGGATATATCCATAGAAAATTGTAGAACAATGATTATACAATACTACAAAATAGGTAAATGGTATAAAAAATGCAGAACAACCATTAAACAATAATATAATAGTCAGAACAAGACTCAAAATAGCAATAGCGTAGAGAATATACTATATAGGTTGTCTGAGACAGCAGAACTGCTCCCTACTTCCTGTTTGCAAATAAATACTAGTGAATCACTACGCTCGCCAACAATGAACAACTACACTCTCCAACAAACTATAGTGATGGACAGTGAACAAAAAGCTACGGTGATGGAGTGAAAAGGAAGTGAGGAAGAGTATTTATGGAAGACTATGAATGATTTTGGCAGGAAATAGAGATATGTTGAAAATAGCAACAAGAAATGCTAAATATAGAAGTGCTAAATTTAGTACTACTATAAATAGCATTTTGGGATACTTTCCTATTTTAGTTAGTCCCTAAATTAAAATAGTGAAGTAAAATTCGAATTTGATCTTAGCAGCTGTTTGTAAAATAATTAATTAATTCACCATGAGTTAATTAGTTGTAGAAAATCAAACATGAAGTCTATGTGAAGACATGCAACAGTTTCTCATAATTTATCCATCAATTAAAGAGATAAGGATGAGTTGTAATATTGATTTGTAATTAGTTGGATTAGTTAACTGAGTCAAGTCTAGTTAGATTAGTTCAAATAGTTTGTTAAACTAATTGTGAATTCAGTTATTTAATGCATGCTTGCATGTAACTGTTGCACTTCAGATAATTGAATATTCTCTCTTAAATAACTCATGCATGTCAGTTCAGTCAGAGACCCAGTTGAGATCAGGTGATGGGATAGTGTACTATCAATTGCAAGAATATTCCTTGGAGGATATATCTTGCATGCAGAAGGAATTCATTCCTTAGAGATTGCGCAATTACTTCTTCAGTTTAGTGAGTGTGAATGAGGCCAATTCACACGGGTGGCATCATTGGACCCCAAGGAAAACTGCACAAGGAAATAGGAGGCTTGGAGGGCTTGAGGAGGACATATGTTGTGTCTATTCAGTCTGTGAGCTGTATTGCTCTATTGTAGAGAGAGCAAGATAGTTTGAGAGTTGATTCTTTTTGTAATATGAACATATTTCCACTTGTATGATATTATAGAGATTGGGGTTTTAGGCTGAGGCTTTCCCCAGGATTATTCTTCTGTGTTCATGTCTGATTGCTTTCTCTTCATCTATTATATGTGTTCTTATTGATCTTTCTCATATTCGATTAAACTTCCACAAAGTTTGTTGTAGAAGTATATCTTGTATTTTGCTTTAGTATATTGCATAATATGTTGATATACAGTGGGAATTTCTACATGGTATTAGAGAAAAGGTGATCAAAGGAGAGAAAAATATACAAGAAGGGAGAAGTTTGAAGTTTGTGGTTCTTAAATATAGAAATTGAATTCTTATCACATCTCAATTTCACCAATGGTGTTCAACGGTTTAAGACTCAAATATGCTCTTGATGGCAGTTCGAATTTTATAGCCTGGAAGGATCGCATGGAAGCAGTATTAGAGGATAACGGTCTAAAGGACTTCATTAATCAAGAAGTCCCCAAGCCAACTGATGCTACTGAATTGGCAGAATGGAAGAAATGTGTGGCTAGAGCAAGGAGAATCCTTGTGGAGGCAGTTTGAGACCACATAGTCTTGAGTCTCCATGGGAAGGAGACACCATTTTCGATGTGGAAAACATTGAAAGATCTATATCAGAATAGCAGCGATCAGAGGAAGCTGGCGTTGAAAGACAAGCTTTAGAAAATCAAGTGTGAAAAGGGCGACGCGATGTCTATGTATCTGAACAAGCTCACCACTTGCAAGGATGAACTTGGAAGCGTAGGGATCACGACATCCGATGATGACATGGTGAGTCTTGCAATCTTTGGTCTTCCTAAGAGCTGGCATAGCTACCAAGACTTGGTTAATGGAAGAGAAAAACTACCAGATTGTGAACGACTTTTGTCGGATCTGATGTAGGAGTAGATAAGAAAAAGCACCAAAGATGGATCCTCATCTAAGCAAGACGATGAGGAAAATCTAGCCTTAGCGAGTAAGGCAAGGAAAGGGAAAGGGAAAGCATCCCAATCCAAATCCAGTTCTTCCCATGGTGGGAAGAAGTTTGACAAATCGAAAGTGCGATGCTTTCATTTCCATGAAGTGGGCCATTATGCTACAAATTGTCCACACAAGAAATCCAAGAAGGGTTCCTCGAAGGGATCTAATGGTGAGGCACTGGCCTCACAGTTTGAGCTGGATTTCTCTCTTATCGCATGCATGGTTTCATCCATGGTGGGATGTGTTTGGTACCTGGACAGTGGAGCTTCCTTCTGCATGTCAAGTGACAAGAATCTTTTCAGTACCCTGGAGGAGAAGGATCTCCAGATGCGGATCGAGATGGGCGATGATGGAAAGTACCATGTTTCAGGTGAAGGTACGGTTGTGTTTCAGAGGGAGCATGAAGCTCCTCTCACCCTGATTGATGTTAAGTATGTACCAGGTCTGAACAAGAATCTTGTGTCAATTGCTATGCTAGAAGATAAAGTCTATGATGTAGTCTTTAGTAAGGAAAGGTATTCCTGAGGCATATTAGCATTGGACAGACAAAATGAATAGGGATTCGAGTTATGAATCTCTACAAGCTGGAGGTAGACGACTGTGCTTCTTTGAGTTCCAAAGCTGAGATGGTGCAAAGCCAAGATGTTAGCAAGCTATGGCATAGAAGATTGGGCCACTTGCACCATGGAGCCTTGAAGATCATGCAGCAGATTTCTACCGGATTACCCAAGGGAAAACTTGAGCAGATGAATACATGCAAAGGTTGTACCTTGGGTAAGTATGTGAAATCTTCCTTTCCGGATCGAGACAGTAGAGTTGGAGCAATCCTAGAGCGAGTTCACTCAGATGTTTGTGGACCATTCTCTATAGCCTCCACCTCTAAACAAAGGTACTATGTTATTTTTATTGATGATTTTTCTCGTAGATGTTGGATCTACTTTATGCAAAAGAAGAATCAGAGCTTCTTGAGGTTTTGTGAGTTTAAATCTTTGGCAGAGAAAGAATGTGGAAAGAAAATAAAAGCCTTGCATAGTGACAATGGTGGAGAGTATGTCTCTCAGCAGTTTAAGGACTTCCACGTTGCAGAAGGAATTAAATGAGAGTTGACGACACCTCATAACCCACAACAAAATGGGGTTGCTGAAAGGAAGAATAGATCGATTGTGGGAGAAACTCGAGCAATTTTGCATGACCAAAGCCTACCACTGCATTTATGGGTTGAGGCACACAATACAACAATATACTTGTAGAACAGAAGCCCACACCGTACACTGGGAATGAAGACACCTATGGAGGCCTTTTCTGAGAAGCGACCAGATGTGAGTCACTTCCGAATCTTTGGATCATTTGTTTACTGTCATGTGACCAAATATGCCCAGAAGAAGCTGGATCCCACAGCTGAGTTGGGAATACTTGTGGGGTACATAGATACACCCCACAACTATTGGGTGTACCTTCCTACTAGTAAGAGGACTATGGTACGCAAGGATCTGAAGTTCGATGAGCAAAAAGCCATGCGAGTATCACTTGAGAGGGAGCCCAAGTTGCATGCAGATGAGGAACTTTCATTTCCTAAGGAGGAGGAGCCTCAGATTGATGTGGAGCAGCCGCATGCAGAGGATCTGGGAGTGGAGACATCCACTCATGCTGAGACTTCCAGAGATGGGCAGAAACGCTTAAGGGAAGCTGACAGGTTGATGTTGGATGCATGGGAGAATGTGGGACAACCATCTTCTCAGCACAAACAGAGGAGGTCGCTCGAGCGGTACACTGGTTACATGGCTCTAGTTGGTGAGTGTGTAGATTCTGAGCCTTCTTCATTCGAGGAGGTAGTGCAACAACTAGTCTAGGTTGATGCAATGGTGGAGGAGTACGACTCCATCGTGCATAACTATGTTTGGGATGTTGTCCCAAGACCTCAGGACAAGACAGTAATGAGTTCTAGATGGCTTTATAAGGTAAATCAGGTAGCTTATGGCAGTGTTGAGAAACATAAGGCAAGTTTTGTTGCCCGGGGTTTCTCACAGGTCGAGGGGATCGACTACGATGAGAATTTTGCTCCCGTAGCAAGGTACTCATCGATTAGATCGATGTTGGCACTATCAGCTCAGATATGGTGGAAGATCCACCAGATGGACATGAAGACAACATTCCTCAACGGGAAGATTGAGGAGGAGGTGTACAATGAGTAGCAAAAAGGTTTTGAGACCTTCAATCATGAGTCGCATGTGTGCAGAATCAAGAGGGCTTTGTATGGGCTGAAGCAAGCACCCCATGCTTGGTACACCAGGATCGACAGCGATTTCACCGGGCCGGGCTTCACCTAGAGTGAAGCAGATGCAAACCTTTACCACATCATGGTAGAAGGTAAGGCATTGATCATTGTTCTTTATGTCGATGATCTGATTTTGACAGGGGATGATCAGCTGATACAGTCTTGCAAGGAGGACCTTGCAAAAGAGTTCGAAATGAAAGACATGGGTCTTATGCACTGCTTTCTAGGCATGGAAGTGTGGCAGAGAGATGGAGATTTTTTTGTGTCTCAAGGCAAGTATGCCAATGAGATCCTCAGGCGGTTCCATATGGAGAAGTGCAAACCCATGCAGACTCCTCTAGCTGGGGACTAGGGGAGGAGGATGCCACTTCAGGTGAGGTAGTAGTTGCTACTATTTATCAGCAGTTGGTGGGTTCACTTATGTATCTGGTGAACACACGACCCGACTTATGCTTTGCGTTGAACTAGCTGAGTAAAGCTATGGTTCAGCCTACCAAGTTTTTTTGGAAGGCAGCGAAGCATGTGCTGAGATACCTCAGAGGCACATCTCAGTTTGGATTGTGGTACAGATAGATAGAGGGAATGAAGCTTTAGGGCTTCACAAATGCGGATTGGCCAGGGAGTCCATCAGACCAGAAGAGCACTTCTGGAGGAATCTTCAACCTTGGTTCAGCTGCAGTTTCCTGGTACAGCAGGAAACAGAGATTAGTTGCACTTAGCTCAGCAGAGGCTGAATACATGGCTGCTAGTCAGGCTGCATGTGAGGCCATTTGGATGCGGAAGATTCCAGTGGGATTGTTTGGTTAGAGGATGGATCCTACAGTGATCTATTGCGATAACCAGAGTTGTATCAAACTCTATGAGAATCCAGGTTTTCATGACAGGTCCAAGAACATAGATATCCGGCATCACCATCTTCGAGACTGTGTCGTCAAGAGGATCATGTTGTTGTTGTATGTTTCGACCGAGGAACAAGATGCAGATATTTTGATGAAGGCATTGTCAAAATGCAAGTTCGAGTTCCACGGAGACAGGATTGAGGTTACTGATAATCCCTTTCTTGTTGAGAGGGAGTGTTGAAAATAGCAACAATAAATGCTAAATATAGAAGTGCTAAATTTAGTACTGCTATAAATAGCATTTCTGGATACCTTCCTATTTTAGTCAGTCCCTAAACTAAAATAGTAAAGTAAAATTCGAATTTGATCTTCGCAGTTGTTTACAAAATAATTAATTAATTCACCATGAGTTAATTAGTTGTAGAAAATCAAACATGATGTCTATGTGAAGACATGCAACAGTTTCTCCATTGATTGAGGAATTTATTCATTAGTTAAAGAGACAAGGATGAGTTGTAATTAGTTGGCTCAGTTAACTAAGTCAAGTCCAGTTAGATTAGTTCAAATAGTTTGTTGAACTAATTGTGAGTTCAGTTAGTTAATTCATGCTTGCATGTAACTGCTGCACTTTAGATAACTAAATATTCTCTCATAAATAACTCATGCATGTTAGTTCAGTGAGAGACCTAGTTGAGATCAGATGATCGGACAGTGTACTATTAGTTGCAGGGATATTCCTTGGAGGATATCTCTTGCATGAACAAGGAATTCATTCCTTAGAGATTGCGCAATTACTTCTTCAGTTTAGTGAGTGTGAATGAGGCCAATTCACATAGGTGGCATCACTGGACCCCAAGGAAAACTGCACAAGGAAATAGGAGGCTTGGAGGGCTTGAGGAGGACATATGTTGTGTCTATTTAGTCTGTGAGCTGTATTGTTCTATTGCAGAGAGAGCAAGATAGCTTAATAGATGATTCTTTTTGTAATCTGAACATATTTCCACTTGTATGATATTACAGAGATTGGGGTTTTAGGCTGAGGCTTTCCCCAGGATTATTCTTCTGTGTTCATGTGTGATTTCTTTCTCTTCATCTGTTATATGTGTTCTTATTGATCTTGCTCATATTGGATTAAGCTTCCACAAAGTGTTGTAGAAGTAGATCTTGTATTTTGCTTTAGTATATTGCATAATCTGTTGATCTACAGTGGGAATTTCTACAAGATATTTTGGCAGGAATTGGAGTTTATTTGACGCCAAATTATATGGGAACCAAAAACAAAATTAAGCAGCAAAGCTTCTAGAATGATCCACAACTCCCGATGCAGCTCCCGCTTGAAAGGGAATGATCCCATACCATTCCTAAATTCCCTGGAACGCATGAATGATCAGAATAGGTTTCCCACCTCCCAGGAGCCGTTATGGTATAACATAGTTTAATTTATATGCTTATGTTAATTAATATTTTATTTTCATACAAAAATTTTAAAATTTCAAAAAAATAATAAATTTTATTTTTTATTAATTAAATTAATTGAAATAATAATAATAGTATAAATATTTTTATTAATGAAAAGACATAATGATATAATCATTACGTTGTAAGTCATTCCCCTCTGAAATCAACTCCCCCAACTGCCATCGTGTAATCATCTGCACCATTCGATTAGATGTTAGCGATTGGAAATTTTAAGGCCATTAGATTAATAGTTAAGACAAAAAAAACCATAATAGTTAAGTTAAAATGGGCATTCTCCAACCTTTTTACAACATTCTCTTCATGGTTTTCTGGTCTTGGTGACCAAGAAAAACAACGAGTGTTACGATTTCAACAGGACTTTCAACTTCAATTTGAGGATGCAGGGTTCAACTTCAGTTTGAGGATGTGGGGTAAGGAATTTTGAATCCTTCATTCATGCAATAGTGTTTCCTTATGCGCGATGCTTTGCAACTTCTGCAACGCTTAACAGGCACTCGGGGGGGAATTTGGGTGTTTTTCATTGCATTCATTGACTTGGCAGGCTGCAAAATTCTTCAAAGAAGGTTCAAGTTTGCTCAAGCTTCTCATGTTCAACACCACAAGTAAGGGTTTTATTTATTTGTTTCAATTTCTCCTAGTTGGTTTATGAATTAACAAAATCTAACCAATGTAATTTCCGCTTGAGCGACTACATACCGACGGACCTTACCAGCGAAGGGGGAGAACTCGCCAAATTGCCAACCCCTGTTGCTCTAGGTTGGTTTCTAAACCTATTTTGAAAACAAACTTGCTTTGTTTGCCCTTTCGGGCTTGTTGGAATTTGCTAAGCTCGAAGAGGGTTTTCTTCTACGTTAATCATTATGGGTTCTTTTTCTTTGCATGCTAAGTTTTTGGTATTGCAGCCTTGAGGGCTTTGAAGGAAATGGCCACGACCTTCCTCCATCTGAGTCTTTTTTGCTTTGTTCTTCTTGTCATTACACGTAATGAGTGACACATGTTCACATTATAGATTCCTTGAAGCTTCCCTCTTTAATAGTATATATATGTGTGTTTGTGTGTGTGTGTGAGTTATAGTGTTTGATATCAATGGTAGCGAAGGAAATGAGAGAAGTTGTTTCCAGTTCATCCACTAAATCAGATTACAAGATCGAAAATGTCCAGGAGTTGGTAAAATGTCACCCTCAATCTGTTCCGAAGAGATATATCAGAGCCAACGAAGAGAACATGGGATATATAATAGTACTGGCAGTTTCCTCTGAATTGCATATGTCTGTCATCGACATGGCCAAACTTTTCTTATACCAAGGCCCTTCCAGGGAGTATAGGTCCCCGGTTTGGGAGACAAGAGGATAGGTCCCTTGCATTACAAAGAATGGAAAATTATCAAATAAAATTTAACCTTTAGAGAAATATGATAGAGTAGGGCATGGTGTTTACATTTTGGGAGCTACAATGGTCACTACCCCCACCAGTGTTAGCTAAGAGGAACTTCCATGGGACCTCCTTTTCAGAGTAAATGGATTCCCATAAATGTTTTTGGGGGCCAGTCTCCAGTTGCTCAATAGCTGCTTTCAGTTTTTGAACAACACCAATATCACTTTATTTCTTATACAGAAGAATAGTATAAGATATTTTTTGCGTTATACAAATCATAGAAATGGGCCTTTGTCCGACTGTTAGGAGAAGCGAGATGAAACCAAGAAGCATCAATTTTGCAACCCCAAAAGAAGATTTTTCCCAATATTTGTCATATGACATGAAATCTCGTTCACGAATGCAACAAATGGTAAAATAAAGCACTCTTCCTATATGAAATTTTAGTTTAATGTTCAATTTAGAAATATGCCAAAACAAGCTAGCAATACTATAAAAACACATCAATTTCAAATATGTATCCTTAATACTTGTGACCACCTCAGGATTTAGCAGGAACCTGTAACTAGTGAAGAGAACCCCATGTAACAACTAACTATCTTCACATATATTTTCTCAAATAAGATGGTTTAGGAAGAATTCTTGTGAGGCAAAGTCTACAACAAGCAGTATGGTTGGTGTTAACAGTTTCAAACATCCATTACCTGCTTTCATTTTTTCAAGCGCTTCACACAGGGCCTTCTTATTTTTTTTGAAGGGCCACTGCAAATATTGTGACAAAAGGATAGTTTGTTAGTGCAAAGTTCAAACTTGCACTGCTTCAATCCTTTAACATGATTTCCTCAGTCAACTCTAACATTTGTTTCATGTAATAACCAAAATAAATAACAGAGGATCTGAATGAATGTAGATACCAAAACAGAAAAATCAAAGGCAAAATTTAAATCGAATGATATTGAGCCTTTCACTTACTTTCGCTCTCCCTAAGTTGACAGTTAAGAGAATATAAAACACATGGAGAACTGCCAGCATAAAGATAAAGATATGGAGATGGTTCATCCCACTTTGGGAGACAAGAGGATAGGTACCCTGCATTACAAAGAATGGAGAATTATCGAATAAAATTTCAACTTTAGAGAAATATGATAGAGTAGGGCATGGTGTTTACATTTTGGGAGCTACAATGGTCACTACCCCCTCCAACCTTAGCTAAGAGGCACTTCCATGGGACCTCCTTTTCAGAATAAATGGATTCCCATAAACATTTTTGGGGGTCATTCTCTAGTTGTTCAATAACTGCTTTCAGTTTTTGAACAACACCAATATCACTCTGTTTCCTACATGGAAGCATAGTATAAGTTATTTTTTGTGGTATACAAATCATAGAAATGGGCCTCTATTCGATTGTCAGGAGAAGCGAGATGAAACCAAGAAGCATCAATTCTGCAAACCCAAAAGAAGATTTTTCCCAATATTTGTCAAATGACATGAAATCTTGTTCACGAATGCAACAAATGGTAAAATAAATCATTGTGCCTGTATGAAATTTTAGTTTAATGTTCAATTTATAAATATGCCAAAACAAGCTACCAATACTATAAAAACACATCAAAATCAGACATGTATCCTTAACACTTGTGATGACCTCAGGATTTAGCTGGAACCTGTAACTATTGAAGAGAACCCCATGTAAGAACTAACTATCTTCACATATATTTTCTCAAATAAGATGGTTTAGGAAGAATTCTTGTGAGGGATAGTCTACAACAAGCAGTATGGGTTGTGTTAATGGTTTCAAACATCCATTACCTGCTTTCAATTTTTCAACCGCTTGATACAGGGCCTTCCTATTTCTTCTGAAGAGCTACTCCAAATATTGTGACAAAAGGATAGTTTGTTAGTGTAGAATTCAAACTTGCTTAACATGATTTCGTTGGTCAACTCTAACAGTCGTTTCATGTAATAACCAAAATAATCACAACTGGAAGAACCCAGGCTTTTGGGTATTTGTACAACTGAAACCAAATTTCCTAGGTGATGCATATGTTAAATTGAAGTTCAAAGCAGCAAAAGGCATCTTGAGAAGGGATATCAATGAATAGAAAATGGTTTGTAGTCTGTTGGAATGTATTTTTATTTTAAAATTTGTTTTTGCAATAGTTGTAAATTATGACGTGGATGTTAGCTTATGAACTTGGTAACTAATGGAATAATGATGCAGATATTAGTTTGAACAGAGGATCTGAATGAATGCAGATATCAAAAAAGAAAAATCAAAGGAAGAATTTAAATCGAATGATATTGAGCCTTTCACTTACTTTTTCTCTCCCTAAGCCGACAGTTAAGAGACTATAAAACACATAGAGAACTGCGAGCATAAAGATAAAGATATGGAACTAGTTCATCCTGGTTTGGGAGACAAGAGGATAGGTACCTTACATTACAAAGAATGGCAAATTATCAAATAAAATTTCAACTTTAGAGAAATATGATAGAGTAGGGCTTGTTGTTTACATTTTGGGAGCTACAATGGTTACTACCTCCTCCAGCCTCAACTAAGAGGCTCTTCCATGGGACCTCCTTTTCAGAAGAAATGGATTCCCATAAACATTTTTGGGGATCATTCTCTAGTTGCTCAGTAGCTACTTTCAGTTTTTGAACAACACCAATATCACTTTGTTTCTTACACGGAAGCATAGTATAAGTTATTTTTTGTGTTATACAAATCATAGAAATGGGCCTTTGTCCAACTGTAAGGAGAAGCGAGATGAAACCAAGAAGCATCAATTCTGCAACCCCAAAAGAATATTTTTCCCAATATTTGTCAGATGACATGAAATCTCGTTCACGAAAGCAGCAAATGGTAAAATAAATCACTGTGCATGTATGAAATTTTAGTTTAATGTTCAATTTAGAAATATTCCAAAACAAGCCACCAATACTATAAAAACACATCAATTTTAGATATGTGTCCTTAACACTTGTGACCACCTCAGGATTTAGTAGGAACCTATAACTAGTGAAGAGAACCCCATGTAACCACTAACTATCTTCATGTATATTTTCTCAAATAAGATGGTTTAAGAAGAATTATTGTGAGGGATTGTCTACAACCAGAATTATGGTTGGTGTTAACGGTTTCAAACATCCATTACCTGCTTTTAGTTTTTCAAGCGCTTCATACAAGGTCTTCTTATTTCTTTTGAAGAGCCACTGCAAATATTGTGACAAAAGGATAGATTGTTAGTGCATAATTCAAACTTGCATTTCTTCAATCCTTTAACATGATTTCCTCGGTCAACTCTAACATTCGTTTCATGTAATAACCAAAATAATCACCACTGGAAGAACCCAAATTTTAGAAAAGTTCTACCAGCCAAAATAAGCTAAGATTTATCAAATTAAACTAATGTGTGCTGTTAAAACCGAAGCAAAACCTTACACTACTATCATGATGGATACTCTATTCAAGAATTAAGGAGATAACCACAAATGCCAAACAAATAACCACTACTACCTAGGTGGGATTTTTCTTTAAAGAACAATCGGTGCTAGCTCCACCTTTTGCCATATTCTTCTCAGAGGACTAACAATTTCTTCTTCTTCACAATAATCTTAAAAAAAATCACTATTTAAACCAGTTCCAATAAGGAAGGATTGATTCTCAACCAAAATATCCAATTCCCAAATTCTGAATGCAAGCACAGAAACTGTTTCTAAATACACATGTTGCCGAAGTATCTATTTTATAATGTTGGTTTATGTAAGAAACTAGCTTCATTAGATTTGAAAAATTCAAAGGACGAGGAGAGTAATTGGAATAGTGTCTTATAATTAATCTACGTCAATGCAATGGCTTGGAAAGTCCAAATCACTGAACACAAATCCAGGCCCACATCAGAATTCATTATTAGAAAAATCGATAGGTTGGATTTAACAATTAATAGTTTGAACTGTTTCTGAATACTGTTGTTGTCAAAATTGTCTATTTTATAATGTTGGATTTGAAAACTTCAAAGGACGAACAGAGTAATTGGCATCAGTGTTGTTAAAAGCGCGATTAAATCACGCTTTTTTCAAAAAATTGCGAGTTTTTCCCTAGGCCGATTTAATCGCGCTTTTTATAGGAAAAAAGCGGGATAAAAAAATTTTGCCGCTTTTTTGGGAAAAAAGCGCACTTTTTTGCCCGCTTTTTTCGAAAAAAAGCCCGCTTTTTTGGGAAAAAAGCTCGGGCTGGCGAGGCAGCGCAATTTTTAATGAAAAATTGAAAAAAAATGAAAAAAATGAATATTTTTGTACCAAACGATTTTTTCCCACTTTTTTCCGCTTTTTTCCCGATTTTTCCGCTTCATTCCCCACGCCGATTTAATCTCGCTCGCGCTTTTAACAACATTGATTGGCATACTCTATGTTATAAGTTATCACTGAACACAAATCCATGCTCACATCAGAATCCGTTATTACAATAATGGAGGGGTCGAATTTCATGTACGAATCTGTTATGAAACAACTTTCAAACGATGTTTATATCATAGTTACCAAATTCTGGCGAATTGGCCCAAAAATTACAAAAATTCCACTTGCATTCTTTTTGTGGATATGGGTAAGCAATATGCTCTTTTAATTAAGAATAAATTCTTGTGTATAGAGTCATTGGGTTTACTATGGTAATGCTGGAATGTGATGCTACTGATAATTTCATACAAGATACTAGAATTTGAGCTTTATGAAACAAAATGTGAGATATTGTATGAAGAAAGTCATAGACCATGCATCCAAATCATATAAAATAAACCTGAGTTTAGTTATTGATATATACCGAATGTTCACCATGATGTCATGCTATAATGTGTAATGTGGTCAAACAATGCCACGTTGTAAGATGTACACTGCAAAAGTCAACCAATGATACGTTGTATGATGAAAACCATTGTAATAGCAAGAGTGAGCCTTTTCAAATATGGACCATAGGAAAGCAAGCGACTTACAACAAAATTATATGAGCCTTACAGGACTAATATAAATCTCAGATATCTTTCCCAAATTGAAGTGTGCCATACGAACAAATGAGTGTGCCAATATGTAGAGGATATGATATGCGAAAAAGTGCAATCTAACTTGTCCTTGATTTGAAGGTAAACCATAATTCAAACTCGAATTTTCTCAAAAGTATTTTTCTACAAACTTAAATGTTTGCTTCCCCAAGTTAATTTTTCCTTATAAAAATGATAATTTCTTCAATAATAGTTCACCCAATTTGCCTCAATAATAATATTTTCCTTTGTCCAATTGAATTCAACATTGGGCTTACATTGGGCTTCTTTTTGTGTTAGGGGAAACTTGTCCCATATTTGCCCAAATTTCAACACAATCATGTATTGCATTTTATAGATAGCCAACCAATCAACATGGACTTTGTTCTTGGGTTACCTTGAACTCAATGAGGTAATGGCTCTATTTTGTTATTGTGGACAAATTTTAAAAAATGGCACATTTTATTTCATGTACAAAAACTATTGATGCAACTAATGTGGCAAATTTATTTTTCAAAGAAATTGTAAGAATACCTTGTAGTATTGTGTCAGACAAGGATACCAAATTTGTAGGCCATTTTTTGAGGACATTATAGAGGAAGCTAGGCACCAATTTAAATTCCATTTCATCATAACATCTGCAAACCAATGGTAAAAAAAAAAATTGGTAAATTGAAGTTTGGTAAATATTCTAAGGAGTTTGGTAAGTGATCATCCCAAGCAAAGGAATCAAGTGCTCGCCCAAGCTAAATTCACCTATAATGACTCACCCAAAAAGAGTACAACTATGTTCCCATTTCAAATTGTATATGGAATGCATCCTAGAGGTGTACATGAATTAAGAAATTTGGGTAATCAATAATTTAGAAGTGTAGTCAGAGAAGATTTTGCAACTAGTATTCATGAATTGCAGGAAACGGTGAAGCAAAAACTAAAGGAAAGTGGCAACAAATATTAAAAAAAAACGAGTGGACATGAAGAGGAGATAGAAATATTTTGAGATTGGTGAATTAGTCATACTGTATTTCAGAAAGGAGATACTTCAAGAAAAAACATATAATAAGCTCAAGATGAAGAAGATTGGGCCCTGTAAAATCTTGAAGAAATTTTCCTCTAATGCATATGAAATAGAATTTCCTCGAGATATTGGCATTTCACCTATATTCAATGTAGTTGATTTATATCCTTTCAAACAAGAAAAATATACTCTAGATGTTGTAACTATTAGTGATGAAAATCAAATTGGTGGATGGAAAAGTCAACTGCCAAAATCAATTCCAAAGGAGATCAAAGTAGTTTTAGACCAAAAATTGATGAAATGAACCAGAAGCAAAGAATATTCTCAATATTTAGTCAAGTGGAAGAATCAACTAGTTGAAGACTCTACTTGGATGACAAAGACAAACACTTTAAAGTATGGTACCATTGTGGAAACTATTATGAAGAAATTATTTCCCTAGGATTATGATGTCGAAGCATCACCATCAGTAAATTCAATTTGGCCATGATGGTCAACAATTCATTTACTACAGGAAGTCAATTTCCTAAATTTATTTTAATTATTGGATATACTTAGGAAAATTGGTATTTAGTTAAAATTGTTATGAATTTGAATAAAATAGGAATTTGTGTAGTTGATTTCTGAGATATAATGTAATTAGTTTTAGTAGATTAGATATATTCTAGATTTAGGAATCATATCCACAATTAGTGGATCTTAATATATTGTTCCTTTTGTACTTAAGCAAACATGTAGCTCAAGTAAAGGGTTTTGAGTGTGTGCGCGCGTGTGTGCATTAGTGTGTTTTCTAAAAAATGGACTGAATAAATTGAAGATTTTTTGTTTCCCTTTGTTGTTGGATTACTAGTGCTCTGCTTTGATTTGAGATTGCTTCCAAGTTTTGTGTTATAATTCTATTTCAAATATAGATTTAAGGTTTTGTTCTGAGGCTTAATGTGTATGTTGTAACTTCGAGTGTGTAGTCAAAGCTACCATATCCTTTTGCAATAAAAATATTTTGCATTGAGAAGTTATCATGGATCGAACTCCTCTACAATGAGGTAGTTCTTAGCATCATGTTATTCTACAATCGTTGAACAAAAGAATTCCATAGAGGAAACTTTATAATGGAGAAATAAGGTGGAGTATTTAATTCTTGTTCATAGCATAGATCCCAAAGAGTAATCGAGAGTTAAGCGAGAGGTGGTTTGTTGAACTTGTTCGAAAGCGACCCCCAACTCATCTACATTAGAGTCTATTCTGAAATCAGTCAGGAGACTTCGTAAAAAAAATCAGAGGAACTGACCTTCGACTAGTCCATGGTAAGTCGGACCTAACCCCTAGTTAGGCCTTTCTAGTTTGAAGGTTTGGTTAGTTGACCTCAAACTTGACTAGTCAATGGTTAGATGGCCCCAGTCAAGTCAGGAGCATTTAAACAGGAAAGTGAAGAATGATCTGACTCAGCCTCATAAAATTGTAAAATAGGTTGGCCATTTTGTATAATACTTAATAAAATGGGTTTTTAATTGATTTTCTTGATTTTATTTAAAAATTAAATTTGTATGTAATTGAGATTGGAGGAAAATTAATTAAAGTTCCCATTAGAAAGACCAAATCACCATCATTGGGGGCTGACATTGCCCAGTTCCTCAGCTTGTCATTTGGTGACCATGTAACTATTGATGATGAGCATCCCTATTGAGGAGGATACTCAAATAGTTTATTTAAGTCTTACATTGAAATATTTTGAAAAGTTTAATAATTAATATAAGGGTATTTTTTCTTTTAATTACTTTATGTCTTTAAATTCGACATAAATTATGTTATCTTACATGGACATTGAAATTTATGGCTAAAAGCAAAAGTGAAATAAATTTACCACATCTCCTTGATATTGGATTGTAATATCAACAAAAAACCAAGAGAGCACACTAAAAGTGGGATTATTCTTGTTTTATGATGTTTTTAATAAAAACTAACCAAACATGTATATTCATTTTTTTTTAATTATAGTTGACATTATTTTATTTCAAGAATATTTTATTTTTATTTTAAAGGGACATGTGCGAAATCGAGATTGAGTATGGAAGGAATTACACATCTCCCTCGTAGTAGGCTATAGAATGCACCACTTGGCACAATACATCCATATGCTATGTGTATGACATGGAATATATTATAAAAAATTTAAGATAATAAAAAATTTATGGATTTGGAACCCGTTACATTATAGGGAGGTGAGATAATCTATATTGAATTTGTGCTCGAGAGCCCATGAATTAATCTATGTTGTAGTTTAAATATTTGGTCTTCTTTCGATAGATTTTTTGGTCAATTTTACACAAAATTTGGCAAAGATTCATTTGAACTATAAGTTTGAGTTATGAAATTTCTATAATCCTAGTGTTATGAGGGTTTTCCAGGGAACTATTTTCATTTATGCATTCAAAAACACATTTAAAAAATAAAAAACCTCAATTTGGCCAAAATTGTATTTCCAAATTACTAAAGAAAAAAAAACATAGAAAAGTTAGCTTGTGTCCTTAATCTACATCACGAGAGTAAGGGGACAAAATCCAAAGTGCCATGGAGTAGTTTTGTTTTTCCAATTGCTCTTGATTGTATATGTTGTGATACTTTTTAGAGGTATTTTTAAGCAGTAGTTGAATAAATGCAACTTTTTGACTTATTCAAAGATCAGATTTCTTAAGAAAAGTCTTTGGTAGAAATCACACAAGAAAAAATTTTGGCCGACGCGTTTTGAACCAACAGGTGTGATTCATCATCAGGACCAGATGAAGAGGCATACCATGACAAAGGCTTAAATAGAAAGCAATGTAGAGACCATAATTTCAAGTAACGACTATATTTGAACCAATAATAATTTAAATTATGATATTAATTTATTAATATATTAAAAACAAATATTATTAAGTAACTATTATATTAAACAACTGAGTTTTTGAAAATGATATCTAAATTATGATATTAATTTATTAAAAACAAATATTAATAAGTAACGACTATATTAAACAGCTAGTTTTGAAAAATAATATTAAATTAATTTATTAAAATCAAATATTATTAAAAAAACTTGTTACTTGGAAAAAAAATAACTAGAATAAGAAAAACAAAGTCAAACTCAAACAAGGAGAGAAGTCAAAAATTATAAAAAGGAGTCAAGACCCTAATCGAGACAAGATCATTTAATAAATAAAAATAATTAATGGAAATAAAATAAACTAAAATAAAAATAATTAATGGAAAATAATAAAACAAAACAAAACAAAAATATACACAAGTTAAAAGATATATATAATCGAAGAAAATTAATCAATAAAAAAATAAGGTCAACAATAAAATATGGGGTCGAGGCCCAATAAAGAAATAACAAAAATACTAAAAGGAGTTAAGAACAAATAGGATGATTATAAATTGATTATATATTGGGAAAATTGTAATTATAATTTGTTGAGCTTATACAATTTTAGTTCAAGGTTTTCTCATGTTAAATCTATTTTTACATTTAAAAATATAATTTAAACGATGAAGCATTACAATCTCACCAAAAATCATGTCATCAATCTGAAGTAAAAAATCAATTTTAAATTACACCAATTTTTTTTTATATAAATAAACCCTTCATGTTTTTGTATTCTAATATTTGCATAAATAGTTTTGTTATAAATTATACTCCCATTTTCCCCAAACCAAAGAAAAAAGAAAATAAAAGAAAAAAAACCCATAAACTTAGGTGGAAGATGATACATTCTATGTAAACACGAATACATCAAGTGTAGGAAGAGAGATAAACAGGAGGAGCACATTCATTGCTAAGATAATGAGATATCAACGCACCATCTAATTTCACGGAGGAAGATGACATTAATAGGACGTGCAACTTGTAAGGGGTTCCAAAGTTATGTTGAGGACGAAGAAGCTTGTGGAGGCGAGGAAATCATGCCCATATATGTTCAATTCCAATGTTCCTTTCGAATTCATGGATTGAGATTATGGAAGTTAGTATCTTACATTTGAGTTAACTAGTAACGGCTATGGAAATGGATCAGATTTTTGTTAAAATTTATTTAAGAAATATTGTATTTAAGAATTTATGAAAAGGATATATTATTGGAAAAATGTGTGAAAATAAAAACTATTGAGAATTTGAATTTTTTGAATTTATTATATATTAGGAGCCAAACACAAATATGAGACACTATGAGTTAGGTCCAATGACCAGGGAAAAGCCAACAAGGGGAACGCCCAAATGATTCTTTTTTATAAATTTCTTCAATTGTTCAGCAGAGTACAAAGAGAGAGAGATATTGAGAATGAATAAAGTCACCAATGTTTGATCAACTTGCAACTGAAATGCTCTTGCTCTTTACTTAAATATTTCATCATACTCTTGATCATATTTTTTCTTTCACACTTGCTCCAACGCTTCCCTTGCTCTTACTCTTCACTTGCTCTCACACTTCTCTTGTACACACACAACCCTAGCTCTCCTTCTTCACAATGAACATGCTACATCAAATCTCACTTGCTCTTTCTTAAATAAATGAGAAAGAAGAGGAGTCACTCTATGAATTCATGCCTTGAGCCAATAATAGGAGAATCAAATTCCATGAGGGAGGAGTTACTTTAGGAGAAGTGTAACACATCCCAAGAATAGAGAGAGAGGTACACATGTCTTGAGGAGTTACAATTCGAATTAAGGAGAGAGAGAGTTACACTTAGGCATGAAAGACTATTAGGTGAGAGTTACAAATCGAATTGAATGAGGGAGTTACAAATGCATTTAATGAGGAGGAGTTACACTTTTTCCATACATTGAATAAGTGAGGGAGAGTTACATTATATTAAGCGTGACATTAATATTTTATTCCAAGAAAGAGGTTCAATTTTCTAAGTAAGAGATTCTCAATTTAATTTACTTATTTCATGAGAGAATTCATTTTTATTAATCCATTAAAGGTGAATGACTTAAGACTATTTTATAAATGATAGTATCATAATAATAATAATACTATTAAGGATAAAATTATTAATTATTGACTTGTATAATAATGATTGATATGATTTTAAAATGGATTCCATATGTCAGGATTTTCCTTGATCATTTAGACATGACTTTCTATTTTTGGAAAGTCACTTCCAAATTCAGATGTGACTGGGTATTTTTGGAAAGTCATATTATAATTGTTAGAAATGAAATTTTAGTATAGGTGGTTCAAACAAAACTGAAAGATATGATTTCTTCTAGGAGAAATCCATCCCTGGTTTGTCAATTTTAACACTCCCTCTTAGCTAGGGAGGAATTTCTTTTTGTATTAAAGATATTTTCTTCCTCTAATCTCTTTAATTCATCTCAGTTCAACTCTTCTCTATAACATCTATAACAATCCAGTCACAATCTAAAGAAGAATCATACACTTGACATACATTTGGAAAGGAAAGGATCATCACGTGTCAAATACACAACGATTACACTCAACCAACTTTCATCTCAAAATATTAGGTGATATAACACAGGCATCACATAGACAAGACTCAAACAAGTCACACAAACAAGATTCAAACACAACCAATTTTCAAGTCGTCGAACACATGCATCTTAGAAAATTCACATAGACAAGTCTCACTCCACCTATTGGCCATATAGGTGGCTCTTCTGACTTCCCAGATTGTGGGTCAGATGTATATTGAGGCTACTATTGTGGCACATGCTACACAAGAGGTCCCTCATCCTTAGGAGCTTTCCTACATCATTCCCTAATCATGTGAGTTATCACAATGGGGAATGACAACTCAATGTTCTCAATCAGCGATGACCGCTTCCCGGAAGGGTCATTTCCATAAGTTAAAGTGTCTCTCTAAAAACCAAGAACTTTCCTTTTGGTAAAGGCTTGGTAAGAATGTCGGCTATGGGATCATTTTTGGAGATGTGATGGATCTTCATTACTCCTCTATACACCATATCCCAGATATAGTGATACTTGATCTCAATATGCATGGAATTGTCATGAAACACGGGATTTTATACAAGACGAATCCCGCTCTTATTGTCACAATATATAATTGTTGTGTCTGGAACTTTCTAAAATAGTTCCCCAAAAATATTTCTCAGCCAAATTTCCTCACAGCTAGCCATGCTAGCAATAATGTACTTAGGTTCACTTGTACTCAGTGAAACATACTTCTGCTTTCTACTCATCCAAGAGACCATAGAAGATCCCAAGCTAAATAAGCACCCAAAAGTGTTATTTCTATCAACAAAGTTACCTGCCCAATCAGCGTTAGTAAATCCATCAAGTCTTACATTTTTAGCATTATATTTCAATCCTAGATTTATAGTTCCATGCAAGCATTTGAGTACACATTTTGTAGAAATTTAGTGGGCATGAGAGGGATCAATCATACGCTAACTTAAAGTATTAACAAAAAAGCATATATAAGGCCTAGTGTTTACCAAAAACACCAAAGCACCAATGAGTTGTCTATACTCTGCAGGATTTGCTAGACTAGGTTTAAAGTTCATTTCCATAGGGCTATGCATGGACTTACATTCTACCATAGAAAAACTTTTAAGAAGCTTAACAACATACTTTCCTCGAGAAACATAAATTCCACCAGGTCTTTGTCAGACATATAGACTCAGAAAGTAATGCATCAAACCAAGGTCTTTCATTTCAAATTCAAAAGCTAATTCCCTCTTACATTAGAGGATAAGAGGTTCTCCTCCTATCAAGAATAAATCATCAACGTACAATACCAAAATCAAAGGTATACCTTGGACTATCTTGAAGTAGAGGTTTGGGTCTACACCGCTTCTTGTGAAACCAAGCTTTATCACATAGCTATCAATGCAAGCATACCAATCTCTAACAACTTGCTTCAACCCATATAATGCTTTCTTTAGTTTGCATTTATGAGTTTTCATGTCATTCTCTTCAAAGCCTTGTGGTTGTTCCACAAATACCTCTTCCTTGAGGAAGCCATGCAATAAAGTAGTTTTCAGACCCATTTGGTGAAGAGTTCATCCCTAGGTAGCAGCTAAGGCAAAAACATATCAAAAAGTAGTATATCGAGTTACAGGTGCAAACATTTCATCATAATTTATTCCTTCTTTCTGAGAGAAACCTCTAGCTACAAATATAGCCTTATATTTTTCAATACTACCATCTACACCATGTTTAATTTTAAACAACCATTTAGAAGTGACAACAGATATACCTTGAGGTCTAGGAACCACTTCCCATACATCATTATGGATATTGGACTCCTATTCTTTAGTCATGGTATCTTTTCAGACTTGTTCTTTTGCATCTTCTTCAAGGGTGCATGGTTATACATGAATGATGTTACTCGTGGCAG
Organism: Pinus taeda; assembly: GCA_000404065.3. NCBI lineage: Eukaryota > Viridiplantae > Streptophyta > Pinopsida > Pinales > Pinaceae > Pinus > Pinus taeda. The sequence continues at coordinate 97,629 of APFE030144559.1, read as the reverse complement.
CAACATATCCTTGAAAGTGACTTGCCTTCTTACTTTCTTTGAATGTTCCTCTTGTGGCGACGTATTGTTCAACATCTTGCAAGGTATCTCACAACCATAGTGGTCTCTTTTTGGTAGGTGGATCATGTGGTGGATGATCTAGAGGATCCATGAAACCCATTGGATTATCATTAAGCTCATTCTTAGGTTCCAGTTTAAACTTAGATACAACCTCTTTTTCATTAACAACTTCTCTTTCAACAATGATAGGAGGAGGAGAGTCTCTTTCTTTTCTAAGAGTTGCATCTTCATCAAATGTTACGTCTCTACTAAACTCTATATTTCTTTGACCAGCTACATAAATTCTATAAGATTTTGCATTATCACAATGATCACCAAACGTACCTTTCTTACCTGAAGCTTCTAGCTTATTCCTTTTCTCATTTGGCACATGGAAGTATGTAGGACAACCAAATATTCTCAAATGACTCACCTCAAGCCTTTTACCAGTGAATACTTCTTCAGGAGACTTATTTTTTAAGGCCTGATGAAGAGTTATGTTTTGCATATAAACAATAGTATTTGGAGCTATTCCCCATAAAAACTTCGGTATTTTTTTATCATGCAACATGGCTCTGACTTCTTCCATAATGGTTCTATTCTTCCTCCCAGCCACACCATTTTGTTGTGGATTGTATGTCACGTTGGTTTATTTATTTATTCTGGTGTCTTTGCAAAGATCATTAAAATTCTTAGAAGTAAGCTCACCCCCATTATCAGATTTGAAATCTTTGAACAATTTTCTAGTTCGATTTTCAATCAAAGCCTCGAAATCTCTAAACATGTCAAATGCTTCCCCTTTTTTTTTAAAAAATAATATCTATATCTTGCGAGAAAAATCAACAACAAAATTCATGAAATACAAGTATCCGCCAAGATAAGTAATAGGCATAGGTCCACATAAATCAAAATGTATGAGCTAAAGTACTTGAATAGTTTTTGTTCTTCTTGAAGGGAATGGTCCTTTTATATGCTTTCCATTTGCACATCCTTGACAAACTCCTTAATGATCCATTCCGATCTCAGGCATTCTAGAAATCATCTTCCTTACATGAGGTAAGGCCTTGTAGTGTAGGTCAACAAATATTTTGTGCCATAACTCACACTGAATATCGATATCATAGACTAGTGCATGAATGGGTTTACCATTGACTTTGTAAAGCCCTTCACATATTGATCCAACAGTGAAGGCTTCTCTCATACTTGAGTTCAAAGGTCAGGTTAGAACCTTTCCATTAATAAAAGAAACTTTCATTCCTTTATCTTCTAGAGTACATATAGATACAAGATTCTTTTTCAAACTAGGTACATACAAAACTTCGTGTATAAAAATAGATTTTCTATCATCTAAATGAAATGAAACTGAACGATAACCTTTAACTCGAAGAGTATAATTATCTCTAACCATCACATTTAAAATACTCTCCCCCTCAACTAGATTAGACAATGCTTCTTTGTAACTAGTAAAATGTTTAGAAGCACCACTATCAACTAACCAACTATCAAATGAATCTGCGGAAGAAGAACTGAAAATAACATAAACAAGAAAATATTATGATTGAGTTTATGTTACATTATTTCTATATTTTGGATTTCTTGTTTTCTTAGAATGCCCTTTACTTTGATTTTCATAAGAGCCTTTTCTATAATTATATTTGTTTTTGTATCTAGGTGTTCTTCTTCTTTCGTTACAGTCACGAGCAAAGTAACCATGCTTTTGACAATTAAAACATAAAACTTTTGACATATCTAGATTCCCTTTATTTTATTTGAAAGCAAATTTATTTTTATTACCTTTCTTTATCTTGTCATTGGTTGTAAAAGTAGTAGGTTCTCCTTCTTCATGATGTGGAATTCTCCCTCTGGAGATCATTCTGGCCTCCTCTTGGATACACTTTCCCAGGAGCTTGTCAAATGTGGGAATAGTGTTGATGTTGCTGATAGTGGTGATAAAAGTCTCCCAAATAGGAGAGAGGCCTCCAAGCGCAATCAACACCATTTCTTTGTTGGGCACAACTTCACCAATTGTTGACAATTGATTCCTGATTTTAGGCATTCTTAGGAAGTATATTTGAACCATCTCTCCTCTATTCATCTTGATGCCCTTCACCTAATTCTTCAAGATAATAATCTAAAAGTTCTATGCAAAAATTTAAAATATTATTTGCAGAAACTTGAAAGTTCTATGCAGAAAATTGAATGTACTTGCAAAAAATTTAATGTACTTTGCAAAAAATTGAATGGAACTGAATGTACTTAGCATAAAATTGAATGTACTTTGTAGAAAATTGAATGCACTTTGTAGAAAGTTGAATATATTTTGTAGAAAACTAAATGTACTTT